>KE747814.1:58431-245799 GCA_000465215.2 Pyrenophora seminiperda CCB06
CTTAAGCTCCTCTATACAAGAGATAAAGCGCTTAGCCTAGTTCTAGCTAGTAGGTTTAGCTAATTAGAGAGCTATTAATATCGTATATTAAAAGCTATAGTAGCCTTTCGCAATATCTTAAATTAATATAAATAATACGTATAAAGAGTAAGATTTATTCTACCTTCTTACTAAAGTAATAAAGTTTAGTTATATTAAGATATTAATATTCGTACGAAAAAGTAGTAATACTAAGGAAAAGTAGCCGTCTCGTTAGTCTAGCCGTCTCGTTAGTACTTAACGTTAGAGGTAGAGAAAATAATTACTACGTAAGCGTTAGTAGTATAACTTAAAGAGAATAGGCGTATAGAGAGAGTAGTAGTAGGTAGTACTAACTAGAGTATTACCTACTATAGAAGCTATAGTAAGATAGGGCATAATAAACGAACGTATATAAAAGACGTAGTAGAATTAGCTAAATAATTATACCTACTTATTATTATAGTAGCTAGTTATAGTGTTAAGTTATCTTAGTTAAAAGGTAGGTAGCTGCATTTAGTAGCCGATCCGATGGTGTGGCCGACCCGATGGTAGAACACGTTAGCAGAAAGATAAGCAAGCTAGGGAGGGAGTACAAGCCACCTATTTCTCTGGATCAGAACATGTCACCTCATTCATTGTAACGGTAAATCATCACACGTATAAGTATATGCATAATACTCTCATGAAAGTGAAGATAGTGTCATGTTCTGTAATAGTGATATTTCCCCTACTCACGCACGACACACATGGTCGCACCAAAAACTAACTCCAGTGCATATCATGACCGCGCCCCCGGTAACCCATCCCATGGCATCACGTTCACACACATTCAACGGCCACACTTATATATCAATCATGCCAACATTTCTCACATGCCATCCATTCCTACCAAAACTATCCAAAAGAAAAATAGGAAAGATAACAAAAGAGATGCTGGTGAAGAAGAGATCCAAGCTTTCTTTTCCTTGAAAAATATGGTGCCAGGTCAAAAGCGTTTCCCGGGAAAAAAGATAATAGTAATGATGAGCCAATATGATGATGGTGATAATGATGATGATGATGGTAATGATGCATATTGAGGATGTGGCTGTCGCTGTCGTGTATATGCAAAGGTTCCGATAGATTGTCCTGATTCGCTTCATCTACTCTCCTGATGATATTATGCGATAGTTTTGATGTTGGTTGAATAAACAGCAACAAGATTGGTTAGTTTGATGGTACACGTACGACAACGCGTTGCATGGTGAACGAGCAAGAGCTGTGGCGGGTTGGTGACTATGACCATCCGTGGTTACACACATGCTGAGCTCAGAGTTGGCTAATAAGGGCTGGTCGTATGATCTTCGGCGTACGTCCCTTGCAACTCATCTTTTGGCTTCGCGGATGCATTCCTGTCTCACATGCTTCTTCCTGGGCAGTCCTAACTTGAATGGCTGCCCGGGCATGCGGAAGCAGGACAGAAGGCGGCGTCTGGGGCCCTTCGCTGCACTGAGAGTGCTTCGCCAGTCAGATCGCTCTCTGTTAGGAATCGTTTGCGTCGGCCATGGTTACATCACCGACACTATGGTCTTGTACAAGTGGCGATGTTGTCGGGAGGATGGCGGACCGTGGTCGGTTGTACTCAACCTCCAGATGGTCTGGCATACTTGCAGGGGTCGACGATCGCGAGTCAAAATCCTCTTCGGCGGGCGGTGAAAAGTCCCATACCTAGTATCAATCAGCATGTGGAATTGGTCTTGCTGCTCTGGAAACTTACCTCCATAATGGTCCGTCCGCCCCGACTGGCCATAATGACCGCCTTCTCTTCCTCGAAGACGACTCTCCAGACAGCTTCCGCAGGGCTACTCAACTCCCTCACTGGGACCCCAGTCTTGAGATCCCATACTTTAACGCGGCCATCGCTGCCGCCACTTACTATTCTCGTGTTGTCGAATTGCAAACTCGTGACGCTATTGTCGTGCGCGGCTAATCGATGAATAGCCTGGTAGGTTGCGAGGCTCCACACGCGGACTGAGCCATCTGAGCCACCTGTCACGAGGATATCGTCGCGCATTTGGAGTTGTCCAACGAGGGAGGTGTGGCCTTGTAGCACAGCCAGACATTTGCTAAACGAAAAATTAGCTTTCGATATCTTTGTGATACTTGATCAAAACTAACCCATCGGTTGGATCCCATATCCGGACACTGGTGTCCAGACTTCCTGTTGCAATCTTCTTACCATCAAAGGCAATGGCATAGATCTGGCTGAAGTGGCCAGTGAGTGTGCGCAGACACTTGCCCTCGGAAATGCTCCAAATTTTGGCAGTGGTGTCGTAGCTGCCGGACACGACTATGTCGCCGTGAATCTCGAGGCATCTGACACTAGCCTGATGACCGATGAGTACATGTTTGCAAAGGCCCTTCTTAAGATCCCAGATGCGTAGTGTGGTGTCTCGGGAGCCAGATATAGCAGTGTTTGCGTCGGACATCTTCAGACATCGCACTGTCGAAGTGTGGCCGCGCAGTGTAAACTGAGGGAAGCTGAAAATGAATGTTAGTCACGAGTGAAGGGTAAACGGTGCAAAGAGCGTACCCAGTCGCAAGATTCCATACGCGGACGTCGCGATCGCATCCACCGCTGACCAATAGATCGCCCCAAGGGACCATGGCCCACACGCCCATGACGTGCCCCTGGAGGGTTTTTTGATGGTCGCCAACTGTGTCGAAGACGTGGATCTTTGCATTGTCAAGCGCAACCACGATGTACTTGTTGGTAAGATGTAAGCTGGTCACCACACCCTGGTCTGGGGTGATCTGTCGCGCGTCGCATACTCCTCCATTGCGCCACGCAGTCTCAACCATATACCGCTGTTTGAAATGTGATCGATACGTTGTCGCCTGCGGTCTCCGGTACGATGTCTTCCTCTTGGCAGCTCGGTCGAGACTCTGGGTGCGCAGACCCTCAGCACCAACATTTGACGGACCGACTTCGAGATGTTCCCTTGGCAGCACGTCGTCGGTTCTGGGTGCACGCTCGTCGTTCTGCCACCACGAATTGGGGTCGGCGTCTTCCATGTCGTCACCGGTACCATCTTCTTCGATGCGGTCTTCTTTTGACAAAGCTCTGAAGGAGAATTTTTGGCACAGCAAGCGCCATGCACTGTCGTCGTTGACGAGTTCGCGCCACTTCTTGGAGACCTGCGAGGCTCTGGCGAGCGTCGTAGGGTCGTCGACGCATTCGAGGATCTACGTAACGTGTCAGTGATGTATAACGGGACGGAAGCCGAGTGTTCCAACCCACCCTCAGGCACAGTTCGGTTGGAAGGACCATGAAGGGGTCCTTCTTCAACCGCGGGCTGACAAACTCAGCCACGAAGCTCAGCTCCTGACTGTCGCACAGGTTCAGCAGCTCGCCCAGCAGGCGCATGCGCTCGGCGCGGTTCATGTCGCCGAACTGGGCGCGTATGCTCTTGATGTCTCCATCCTCGTGCTCGGCCGCGGTGCTCCAGTCGGGCACCCGCTGTGTCGGTGTCGGGCTCGGGGCGGGTGTGGGCGGCGAGGCTGGGGCAGAGGCCAGGAGGGTGTGCGGTATCGATGACGATGACGGGCTCGTGGGCGTGATTATGGGCCGTGGGGCTCCGGAGCGAGACATGCGTGCCTTGCGCCCGTGAAGCGTGGGTGAGTTTTGCATGAAGGGCCGTGATGACGAGGCAGTAGCGCTCGCAGAAGCGGCCATGTCGGTGTCTGAGTCCTCAATGTGCGGCGCGGTCGGGTCGCTGTCGTCTCGCACGCTTGTAAAGTAGTCGGGATCCATGACGGGGGGTGGTACGGTTCGCCAGTGCGGTCTGGTAGTGCGTACACGGTAGGGCGGTCCCTGTGCGTGGGTTCCAAGGCTTAGACTGGTGAAGCACGGGGTCGTCGACGGGTGTATAGGCCGTCCAGCAGGGCGCAGGTCGTCTAGGGCAAGCAGGTCGTGAAGGGAGGGAGGTTTGGCGGAGCGTTGGAGTGGGTAGGCGCGACTGGGTGACGCCGGCGGTCAGCCAAGGAATCAGCCCTGGAGACGTCGCTCGCCAGACATCAGACGCCGGCAGCTTAGATCAGGTCCTCAGGAAGCCGGCAGCATGCAGGGATCATCTGACTCGCTGCGCGCAGTTGCCATCAGGCCAGCCTAACTTTGCCATGTTTTAATTCTCCTTTTGCAGCAATCTAGAGTGTAGCTTTTGCATGCCACGGCCGCAGTTGTCCAGTTGCCAAATTTAGACGCCCTCGTCAAACAACCACGGGCTCAGGTCGTGTCTCAAGACGACCACCTGCGCCTGCAATGTCTTTGCGAACGCCAGATCGTCATGCCTGGCCCCATCCCTCAACATCAGCGGGCGAAAAGCAGACCGTCGAAATCGAATGCTTGGAGGGGGCCCCAGTAGCACCATGTACAGTAGTCAATACCGCGTAGTGTCCCAAGTCCCAGTTGCCAGTTGCCAGTCGCCATCACCTGCCCTCCCAGGCCCCAGCTGTCGCACCCCTCGAAACATGGCGCAATGTCGTCCATTGTCCCACGGCGCTTACACTCTTGATCTCATGACTTTGTGACTTTGTAAAGCTCGCCTCCCATGTCGCCTCCCATGTCATGCTCGTTGTGGTTGCTACGAAACCGCTAAGCACCTCCTTTTGGCCAGCTAACGTAGTTTGAACTTAATCAAGGTGTCAAGCTCCCTCCCCCTACACCTAGGAGTAGTGGTAGGTAAAGAACGGACCAGCTCCTTGCATCGCTTAGAGCAGTGGACATTCTACATAGATGACAGTTCCATGGGACTGTGTGCTCATTACTGTGCACATACATGCAGTATTAATACACCGTAGTACATCTATCGCGTTTTCGTTTAATCAAACTGCAGTCGCAACTTGATGGCAACACGGTCAAGTCCAGGAACGTCCGGCCAGGTCCTGCATGGGAGGACCCGCTCCTTGCATTTTGCATTTCTTTTCATCAGCCGCGCGCGGCAAAAGCACCGTGACCAAAACATTCCCACAAGCACATGGCCACTTGATCAGAAACACTGGGACAAAGCGGCTTCTGTACATACAGTACATATTACTGTACACAGCAATAGTGATTGTTTTTCCTAAACAGGCTTGGCATGACGGGAATTGCATGAGCAAAAGCACGCAATCTCCTCGCGACGTCATTGGATCCGACATGGTCGCAGTTCCCTTACATTGCACGCGACGGCCCAGCGCGTTTGTAATCCATAGTATAGCGTCATGATGGACATGCTTATTGTGCTCTCCGCTCTTGCACTTGCAAACCTCCGCACTGAGTCCGCGTGTGCAGTGGCCAACACTGTCAACCATGAGCATGCCCCGTAGTTTGATCGCAGGCGCGCGAGTCTCACGGACCACTTACACTACACAATGCTTCGCAAGGACAGCAACGCATATTATTCCACGGTTGTATGCAAGAAAGCAACCAAGCCAAGCTATCCGGAAGATCCACCAACAATCGCCACGCAGAGCGCAGTATGGGGCGGGTGCCCAAGAAGTCGAGTCCTCCAACCCGGCCCTCTCGTTCCCATGTCTCGATGCTCACGAATCGCGTTCGGCGTCCCTCTCAAGAAAGCGATCGTCGACCGGACCAGAGCCCTCGTACACGTCGGGACACACGCTGAACTTTCATTCGACACAGCCGATACTGCTCGATTGGGGTGGCATACTACCAGAGTTCAACATCGCATATGAGACGTGGGGGCAGCTAAACCCTGACAAGAGCAACGCAATCCTGCTGCATACCGGTCTATCGGCATCAAGCCATGCTCACAGCACGGAGACTAATACAAAGCCGGGATGGTGGGAGAAATTCATCGGGCCTGGGAAACCGTTGGACACGAACAAGTACTTTGTAATCTGTACCAACGTAATCGGAGGATGCTATGGCTCAACTGGACCCTCCTCGATTGATCCCGCCAATGGTGAACGATATGCCACGAGGTTCCCAATTCTTACAATGGAGGATATGGTCCGTGCGCAGTTCAGGTTGCTGGATAACCTGGGCATTCGAAGGCTATATGCAAGCGTAGGCTCAAGTATGGGCGGTATGCAGAGTTTAGCTGCCGGAACCTTGTTTCCAGAACGGGTAGGTCGACTCGTCAGTATCAGCGGCTGTGCGCGCAGCCATCCGTATAGCATCGCCATGAGGCATACGCAGCGTCAAGGTCAGTACAGAAAATACAGTGGTACCATAGGCCTCAGCTGACCTAGGGACAGTGCTTATGATGGACCCCAATTGGGCTCGTGGTTTCTACTATGATGGCATCCCGCCACATGGTGGTATGAAGCTCGCTCGAGAGATCGCAACAGTCACGTACCGAAGTGGCCCAGAGTGGGAGCAACGCTTCGGTCGGCGACGCGCAGATCCGTCGCGGCCACCAGCGTTATGCCCAGACTTTCTTATCGAAACGTACCTCGACCATGCGGGCGAGAAGTGGTGTCTAGAGTACGATGCGAACAGCCTGCTCTACGTCTCCAAAGCCATGGACCTTTTTGACCTTGGCCAAGAGCACCGAAATCACATCAACGAGGTGCGAAAGGCAAACAAGGGCAAATTACAAGCGTACCTCGACGGCAACGCTATTACCACTGATGCCAGCAGTGACATTTGCAGCTTGACACTACCTGATCAGCCCTACGAGGAGAAGGAGCAGCCAGCCGACGCTGACGCTGTGGCCCATACCGACGGGAGCGAGCCGCCCGCCGATCTTGTAGCCGGAATGAAACCCCTCGCTAACACCCCAACCTTGGTCCTGGGCGTTGCAAGCGATATTCTCTTCCCCGCTTGGCAGCAGAAAGAAATCGCGACGACACTCAAACGTGCAGGGAATAAGAATGTGACGCATATTGAGCTGGGCGAAGAGAAGAGTTTGTTCGGTCACGATACTTTTCTCCTTGATCTTCAGAACGTTGGTGGGGCTGTTCAGAATTTCTTGGGCTGAGTGACTTTCCTTCTCGCGCAGTGCCGGACCGTACTGCAAAATGTCTTGTGTCAACATGGAGCGTATGCATTGCAGGGCGTTCTGAGTGGAACCACGTTAAGAACTATTTACCTCAAAATTTCATCTGCCTACATGATACTTTATTTCTTCGACCCGGGAACCTCACACTTAACATTCAAGCTCTTCCACTCAGCTTTCATAGATTCATCGATCCACGGACACTGCGTCACTCCAATGTGCTCGCGCACGTAGTCTTCCAGCGACTTGGCTCCAGGTGCGCTTTGATAGATGGCTAAAGCACCAACGCGGGGGATGGCTAGAGCGGCCACGAGCCGGGCATCTGCAGAGGTTGGTAGCGAGATGAGCCGTGTTGGGGTGTTTGATGCCGGTGGGAGAGTGGCCAAATGGACTAGCGTCGGGAGATGTGCGTGTGCAGGTGAGAGGGTGGGTTTTGGGTGGGCTATTATGACCATGCTGAGGGGTCTCAACACTTTTGTCTCGATATCGCTCACTGGTGCTGGACTCGTATTGACTCGCATATCGCCAGGCGACTTGTTCGTCACTGGTGCTGTGGATGGCGCAGACCTCGCAGCCAGTGCTTCAAGGTGTCGCGTGACGCTGTTGAGGCCAATGAGCAAATGATTGCCAATCTCTGGCGGAGGCGGAGGCGGTGGGGTATCGGCTATGGTGGATTCATCCTGATCTGATTTGGTATCGCGCTTGCGCTTCTTGCCTTTGGATGGGTGGATATGAGCACGCCGGTGATCGCCCAAGGGCGTGATAAGGCTGGAGGTAATTAGTAGCAATGCAACAGAACCTCGTGGACCAGAGGTTGTAGGACTGCAAAGGGAGAGAGATGCACAATGCCGCCCTCCTTGCGTACGTACTTGCACAAAAGTTCTAGTATAACTTCGCCGTCATCATGCGATATCTCTGGCCTGCATACATATATCAGCAGAGCTTGTCGCGTAGTCGACCAACCATGCTCACCACTTCGTCTCCGTATAGGGCGATGCCGTTTTGAACACGGGCTTGGAATTTTGTTTTGCGGCGGGCGCCATTGGCTAGTCGAGGGTGGTTCGTGTTCGTTCCAATGCTGGACCCCTCTATAGGTAATACGTGCCGTGTTCCAATACCAAATGTAGGAGCAGCCGCTTAGCACCGAGGGAGGCACAGCAAAAGTATCCGTACTTTTACGCGCGACCGAGGTGAGCCCGAGGCAGTGGCAGTGTCTTGGGACAAGAGGGCAAAGTGGAGTTGGCGGGCGTGCCTGCATTAGCAGATGGAGGAATCTGATTCTCCATCTTGATCCGCATGGGGCATGGGCTACCCTGTCCGGGCACTAGCGCACTGCTAGCGCCGGGAGCCAAATGACGATGGTGGGGTCTACCTTTTGGATATCGAAACGCGTTCATAAGCTCGACGACACTCTTGCGTAGTTGGAATCAACCTCGCTCTGATTCGGCCCCTGTAAATGCACCGCCCCGTCGCATTGTCTTTGCCGTTGCGCGAGGCACTTGGTCACTAAGGCCTTGTGAGTTGTTGCTGCCTGGACCGGGGAGCTGCTTGCCTGCCTGGCCTCACCTGCCTACGCGTGCTTGTCCGCCGGGCCACGCCTAGTTCTTTCGCATACCCGTCGCAAAGACCCTCGACCGCCATGACCGCGCAAGACAACCACCTAGCGCAGTCTCTCGCGGCAGACGAGCCAGCAAACACGGCCCCTGCCTCGCCGCCGCGCCGCGATCCCATTGAAGACGCCGACGCCAGCTTCACCCGCAAACGCCCCCGCCTGCACAGCGGGAGCAACAGCCTGCCGACCATGGGTACAGACACAGGCCCCCAGACCCCCGCAAATACCACCGCATCGCCCGCTGAGAAGCTTGTCGAGATGACCATACGTTCGCATCCGCCTTCCTCGCCCGTACCTGCTGGGGACGAGGCTGCTAACGACGTCCTTGACAACGCCTTCCCTGACAGCGAGCAGTCGCTCATACTCATTACCAGTTCCGAGGATGAGCCCGGAAGCCCGCCCGTCATGATCATTGACGACGACGACGATGACGAGCCTGTCGGCTTCGCAGTGCAGATTGATCCAGCAAACCACTTCCGTGAATTTCCATACTCGCATATCGGCAGCCACACGACTGTCGTCCACGACCTTGCGCAACACGTCTATAATAGTAAGTACTTCCTCCTTTGGCTGCCTATTATCGTATATGTGTTAACATGCCACCACAGACAATGATATCGACGCCGACTTCTTCTCCGTCCTGGCGCGATGGCTAAACGAATTTCCTGACCCTCCCGCCGATGTGAAGGGCTTCTACATTAGCAAGGCGATATTCTGGGAGGATTTTGCCACCTTGGTCAGCAAGATACTCTACCGCAGGGTTCCATTCACCCTCCAAGTCCCGGATCGTCGGATGAGCGATGTGTTCTACGCCTTTTTGAGCGCCTACGTCAGGATATGCTCATTCTTATTGCTGGCCGACATTGAGCTGCTGGCTCAAACATCTTCCGACGACATACACATTCCGTCGTTGTTTGCTTCCAAGCACCTACGAAACTTAAGCACTATCCTTCGATCAGACAAAGCGCCTGCTTACCACATGATCAACAAAGAATATTCTACCGACCTGCGGAAGCTGTGTCTACAGCTTCAGCAGGATTTCCTGGCTGTCGACGGTGCTGGAAACCTCTTCCGACTAGCCAACCAAGCAATCCATCGTGTATCCATGAATAGCCAGAACAGCATCGCCTTCAACGCTTCACAAATCGTGCATACATTGGGTGCATCGATCTTCGCTGGTCAAATATCAATCAGCGCCCAGGATCGGTCTGATTTCAGTCGCGGAACTTTGCTGTTCTTAGAGAAGTACATGGATGATCTCTTCAACTTAGACAGAACCACCGATGCGAACACTGCCCGAGACCTTATTCTCGCTTTCCAATGCCTTCTATTCGATCTCTGCATTTGGGATAAATCGATAGAGTCGCAGCTAGTCGACAAATTTCTGGACTTTAAGAGTGCAGACTCTCCAACTACTTCTTCGTCCGCCGAGGTCACGCATACGGGAGATCAAGACGCGTACCGCAGAGATCCCGAATGTTTCCCAGCTTTAGTTTCACATGCATGGAAGTTCAAGATTCTACGAAGGTACCTTACGAAAGGGAAAATGGACTTGCGCATGATGAGCATTACGGCCATGGATACTGGCTTAATCGACATCTGGAGACAGTATAATGATCAAGATCCATCATCCAGGCATCCCGTAATGCAATACCTTGCCGACTTTCTACTGGATGGGAACATAGTGGATTATATTATCAGCGTTGACTCGCATCCACAACTGATCGCACGCAGTGGTAATATCCTCGGCTTTCTTGTGGTGAACCATCGTTGGTCAGATAGGGAAACAGACGCCACCTGGAACACGGTCGCTACTAGCCCAGATCCCCGCGTCATTTCAGCAACCATGACCATGCTCCGAGCCATCATCCACCTTATGAAACCTGTTGATCAAATGTATCTCTGCGCGAAGCTCTACGAGCTACCCATTAGTAGCTATACGATGGATATTTCGCGGTTCTTTGGAGATCTCAGCCTTAAAATTGTGGACAGGGCTTCACCTGAAGATTATGCTACGAGAGACCACAGTGCTTTTCCTTGGAATGTTTGCATCCGCATGCTATGCGACACCATGACTAATGCAGAGAGAGACAAAGTCATGTTGGGTCTTCATAAGGAGGCTATCGATCATCTCCGGAATTTGGCCAGACATATCACCACAGATGAGCGTCAAGCTATCTATCGCGAATGCGCTGATCACATCAGTAACCACTCACCAAAGGCTACCGGCAGTGTCAAGGTCATCTACACGCTATCTACGTCAATTGACTCCAGCGGCGAATTGTTCTTTCAAGAGAATCAGGATGTGCTATGCTTGATTCTCAAAGAAATCCCCTGGTTTGTCGAAGCGGAACAGGAAGCCGGACCAAGCACGCACCCGTCATTGGGCCTTCGATATAGATTAGAGCTTCTCGCGCTTATGATATGTCGCGCCGGGGACTCGATACCTACAGAGATTTATCAAGATCTCTGGGAATACACGATCGGCACACGTGCAATCTCGAACAACGCCCGGAATCTTGCGTGGGTGCAAATACTGCAAACGATTCATGTGTTTCCGAACAACGAATACTGCAAAAGACTCGTATCTGAACATCTACCCAATATGGAGCCAAAATTCTATACTCATGCCATGTTCGACTTTGTAGCAAATTACAGCTTTCCCACTACTCGACAGCGCGTAAGGACAGAGCATGGAGAAAAGACGGTATTACAAATCCCTGGGGCTGACTTACTCTGGCCTATGATCATCTCTTCGCCGGAAGGTACGATTGAAGACCTCGCAGCTGGTCTACTCGCAGACCGTTACGTACATATCAACGAAGCTGAGGGCATCACCTTGGGTGACGTAGAAGCAGCCCATATTGTCCTTGTCGAGAAGTGTATGCAAGAGATTCAATCCGCATGTAAGATTGTACGCGCCCATGTGTCCAGTCGTGCAAATGCAGCAATAAGTGCCGCTGTATCCGATAGAATGGTGCACGATAAAGAAGGTCACTGTCGACGAATAATTCTATTCGTAAAACTGCTGCTTGAGAAGATACGCCAAAGGCCGGAGTTCAATCGTGGTCGGAGAGCGGATTCCAAGGTCGACGAAATGGATGTGCCCTATGGCGACGCGATCGCCGTTCGCTTCCAGTCTGGTAACAACGAAAGACAAACCGTGATGATGGGTGCAGATCACACATTGGACGACTTGTACCGGAAGCTATGCTACGTGGTTGGTTATACCAAGCTCAATCTTTTTGCCAGGGGCCAACGGCTCAACGTAGCCGAAAGATCGAACGAGAAGATCAGCGAAATCGACTTTGGAGGCCAGCTTCTTGTTCAACGAGCGCCAGAGGCAGAAGTTACGCACCCCTTTTCAGGAACAGTCACAGGGTCTTCAGTCTTTGAATCCACCGTCGTCAAGTACTTCGACGAACTTTTTTCATTGATGGATTCGGATGATACTATCAGTCAAATGGTAAGCTTTCGTTCTTTAGGTGTACGTTACCTTACTAACTCTCTTCAGCTTTTTGATTACTTGACCTTTTTTCCAGCCCCAAGCCGTATTGCAGATGGCGTCATGACCGACCACACACAGTCTGAAGACCTTTTCCCACCCAGAAAATTCTTCCAGGCACGATACGCGGCACTGGCTCTTCAAGCCAGATTACAAGAGCAGATACGCCATGTGAGCAAAAGACGGAGAACCACACTTTGACTGCATTGCTGACCTACGCCAAGTCGAACCTTGACGAGAAATTTTTAGGGAATGCTATACGCCATTTAGATGCAGCACTTCTGAACCCGACACTGATCGCCGAAACGATTACGAACTTCCAGGAGCTTCAACTAGCAACGGTCCTCGTGAACGTTCTGTTGGATTTTCTCAGAGGTAAGTGCCACGTTGGTAGCACTGTTGCCATTACCAACGTCTTATGCGAAGCAGAGCGACCCTCCGCTGAGACATCGGCTACCTACTTTTCCAACGGAGCACGACTTGCAAACCGCCTTGTATCAATTTTATCTGTGGCAATGGAGATGAGAGAAGATGCCATGGTCATAAACGATTGCTACGGCGCTCTCTTAGAAGCATCGCTGCATTCGCGGGTAATATGGGAGGCTTTCGTCAAGCATCCACAAGTGCCATCACTTCACAGAGTACTTCTTCTAGAAGACAGTAGGCAGTCGGTTCGGGAGAACATTTCGAGAAAGATTGATTCCGTCTGCGGTGGAGGTCTTCCTTTTACGTGCCCACTCAGTAAAGGCGAAGTCGTTGGGCAAATCTGGAAAGGTATTTCCGCCGTCCTTCCAGACTCGATACGCTACCCCAAGCAGTCTCGACAATTATTCACCATGGCCGAGCATGTGTTCCGTGTACAGGACGAGTATGAGCGCAATGAGAGCTCACTCAGATCGTTCCTGACCACCTGGAGCGACCTGCTTCTGAAGCACAAACACCAGGAATTTGTAGGTCAGGAAGAAACCGACTATGTTGTTGCTGGCTTCACAAAACTTCTTCTGAGTTGCATGATGTCGCTCAAATCGTTTAAGAGACCCATCAATGCAGGCGATATTATGGAACAGATCTTCAAGAAATACATTTTCACGAAGAGGTACGTATTGGGAGTCTCCAGCATAGTCGATTCGCTCAATGGGCGATTTGAACGCATCCTGCAGTTCTCAGCGATGCATGAAGGAATGCTGACAAGACATAGCTCTTCCGCGTCCGAAGCTGGTGCAGCTCCTGTCCCGATACTGGAGTCTCATACGAGACGAGAATTGTACGATCTCATGCTTGCGTTTGTCGATGACAGCAGCACCTACAACAATCTTCTCAAGCTTGCCGGGGAAGTAGAGAGTGAAGATTATGAGCCTGTGATGCCTACAATCTCAGTCGATCGTTCCACAGAGATACGATCCAGTACTGGCTATGTAGGGCTGTATAACCCGCGAGCTATTTGCTATGCGAACTCGCTACTCACACAGCTTTTCATGAATGTGAACTTTCGCAAGTTTATGCTCGGCTTAGATTTGCGGGAACGCGACGGTTCCCAGAAGCTGCTACTGGAAACGCAGCGGCTCTTCACCAACATGCAGCACTCCTTTCGCAGAGCTGCTGATCCACGCAGCTTTGCAGCCTGTGTTAAGGATTCGGAATCCATGCCGATTGATATCAGCATTCAGATGGATGCCGATGAATTCTACAATTCCCTCTTTGATCAATGGGAATGCCAGCTCATCAATGAGGAGCACAAACAGCAATTTCGCTCCTTCTATGGCGGACAAACGCTCAACCAGATTAAATCAAAGGAGTGTGAGCATGTCTCTGAGCGAGCAGAGCCATTCTTCGCCGTACAATGCGACGTCCTGGGTAAATCCACTCTACAAGAGAGCCTACAAGCTTTCGTTAGAGGCGATGCCATGGAAGGCGACAATAAGTACAAGTGCGAGTCGTGTGGTGGTAAATACGTCAATGCGGTGAAGCGGCAAGTCAAGTTGACAACGTTGCTATGCAAAGCTAATAATGACAGAACCTGCTTCAAGGAAGTGCCTGATAACCTCATCTTTCACCTAAAGCGCTTCGAGTTCGATCTGACCGAATTCAGCCGTAAGAAGGTTTACGATCATTTTGAGTTCCCACCAACCATCGACATCAACGTGTACCATGTTGATTACCTCAGCGACCCGAGTAAGCCACAGCAAGAAGACCTGTTTGATCTCGTTGGCGTCCTTGTACACACTGGAACTTGTGAGCACGGTCATTACTACTCTTACATTCGCGAGCGACCTTGTTCAACTGGCAGTACAAAGCCTGCTTGGGTCGAATTCGATGATTCTACCGTTACGCCTTTCGATCCTGCTGACATCGCCTACCGCGCATTTGGAGGCATGATGATGGAAGAGAACTGCAATCGAGTGCAGAAACAATATTCGGCATACATGCTATTCTATCAACGCCGCACTACTCTTGACGCAGACCAACGTCAATGGGTCGCTTCCACGAATGGACGAACGCTGAAGGTTCCCATGCCTGAGGATTTGAAAAAGGAAGTTGATGTTTCCAACGAGGCGCTTATCCGAGAGTATTGCTTACTTGACCCGGATCATACTACGTTTGTACGACAGCTTCATGTAATGTCGCGCGCTATCAATCACGGTTCATGCTCCGAGGAGCACGCTCAGGTACGTACCTTACTACACATAGAGTGTAAAGATTGTTTTCGCTGGGTATGATCAAGATACTAACTTTGACTAGGAAACGGATTCGCTACATATTGTGCTTACCCACCTCGGTCGTATCGTCTGGCGCCACCCTACTTCCGAAATCTTTTCCAAAACTCTAGTTCAGCTGCGACGATCAGTTTTACCATGCGCGATGTGCTGTAACATCGTGCTCAAGTTTCTTGCCGCGGACGATGGCGCCTTACTAAATCTACTTGTTCGTTGCCCACACGCCAAAGTGCGGTCTCAGATACGCAGCTTTTTCATCGACTGTCTTAAGGTGACTCGCGATCAGGAGCCTGCCATGTATGGCCTTGAAGGCCTGGAGAGCGATATTGATCTGGATTCTCCTAGCCCCAAGGAGGGATTACTCACAGCTGTCACCTTTAGACTACGTCAAATCGCCGACGAAACTTATCTAGGCACCCGAGGCTGGGACGACTTCTATCTCACAGTGACTCAAATCATAGAGATGGGTCATTCAGAAACCGCCGCACTGCTGAGCCATGGGTTTCTACATTTCTGCCTGACACTGCTCTCTCTACATGTCCATAAGAGCTTCCAAGAGAGGGCACCCGAGCTATTGCGGATCTTAAATAAGAAATCAGGCATCTTCAACCGGCTCGTCGCTTGTCTATCTGAATTACTCTTGCGGATGGATACAGATCTACCCACCATCGATCGAAATCTGAGCGGGGATCGACAAGGTACTCTCGATCGAGAAAGCATGCGATTTCCTCTGACATCGGAGGAGAGATCAATGTTGTTTTATTGGGATTCTGAACTCAAAGCCATTGCAGTCTTGGACAAAGCTTTGGAGATTTTTGATCACTCCAAAGTAGAACATTTCTACCCAGGCGACATAGTGATCTCAATGCTTGGCTGGTCGAACGCGCAAGCTCAGTCGAATCTGTTTAAGACCATCAACGACGGAATTACCCTTGACCCTCCCTTCTGCGACGCATACGTAAAAGCAAGCCTCTCGTTTTGCGAAGCTTCTTCTTCCGTCGATAATGTCATGAAGATCATTAACACAATCACAAAAGCGATTGCATCCATACCCCGAGTTGATGAGCAACGCTCACTAGGCGGGCCTGCCGCCATCAAATTCATCGCCGGTCTTCTCAAGGCAGAAAACATGGCGGTCTTCCAGCAAAAGCACCCACATATATTCTCTTACTGGGTTATGTCGAAGGCCTGTGCTTGGGCTCCTCCTCTCTTGCTTCATACATTGGAGAGTGTGCGGCAGGATGCAAACATCCTCATCTGCGAGCTTTATAAGACACATGAAGATTGGTCTCGAGAAATGGTACAGTCTCATTGGGCAACACTCCGCGATTTGATTGCGGAACTGGTTCAGCGTATTATTGGCGGGAAAGATCAGGGTATGTTGGTGTCACATTTGACTCAGCTCATTGGAGCTTGTCGATATCTTGTTCAGCAGCTCTACGAACTGGCTCAGAGCGAGGATCCGGCAATGGTGATTTATCGAGACGATGAGCATGATACGCACTGCATAATGCAATGGCGGGAGCAAGTCGAGCCTGTCATTCATTCGTGGCCACAAGATGACGGCCTCTCGGCGGGCGATCTTTATGAGCAATCCGAATTTGGCAGTGAGTCTGATATGGAGGAGGTGGTTGATGTTGATACATGATCGTTGATGGTCCCTGCTTCTGCAGGTAGTACTCCGTCGGGCAATCTGCGTCCTTTAGAATGCAGCAATTACGGCGGCATATCTCGATACTCTTTGGGCTCTACGACTGACTTGGTGGCGAGAGAGAAGAAAGTCACGATATCAACGAACTTCTAAATGACGGCTTTATGTTTTGCGCGGAGTTTTCACGGTGAGGATGGTAGATGCTTTGCCTTCTTGTTTCAGTCAGGCCCATCACGTCTGTAGCGTTGGAAGCGCTATCTTCAATGTATGATCCTTGCTTGATTATTCATACATGGGCGGGCATAGCGAGGGTGCTTGGGCGTACAAAGACGGCTGGTTTGATGCACACTGGGAATTGCAGACATGAATACCACGAATCAGGAGTTTTAGTTCTGTCTAAATCAGGCATGGTTTACTTGCGTCCTATCTCAGTCAGCCATTGTGTGTTGTTTAAGGGTGTGACATGATGCGGATGATGCGAATCAAAACCGGTAGCCTGCGGAGCTACGGAGATAACGGCATTTCGGCTACGTCATAGGTACGGAAGCCGTGGAGCAATGCCTGCCACTTTACCGGTACCCAACTGTGCTGTCCTGACGAGCTTGTCTTTTTTTTTCAACTGTGACATCTGGGCCTTGCAACTGATCCCTCACATTGCTTCTTTTGCCCAATTCACTTCTCACCAGCTGCTCTGAAGGTTTCGTGTTTGCGACTAGCTCAGGAAGCACGTGACAGCACGCATCTCATCCCATAATATAGGCCCGGAGTCTCACGAGGATAGCAGGCCAGCAAAGAAGAGAAGGGTTAATCCGGAGCAACTGAAGCAATTAAAACTTGAGAATCAGTCACAATGGCCAATAAATTGGATGCGATGAAGCCGCAGAAGAAGATTGAGCTCTTCTCTGGCTCATACTTTGCAGCATGTACAGTAGGAGGCATTATCGCGTGCGGACCTACACACACAATGGTCACGCCTCTGGACCTAGTAAGCAACTTGTCTCGTCTTGTCCAAAAACCAAGCCTCCTAACTCTGTAACCGCCAGGTAAAATGCCGACGCCAAGTCGACTCTTCGCTCTACAAGTCCAACTCGCAAGCCTGGAAAATGATCTACTCCAAGGAAGGCCTCCGCGGTGTTTTCTTCGGCTGGACCCCTACCTTCATTGGCTACTCGATGCAGGGAGCAGGAAAATACGGCTTCTACGAGATCTTCAAATACCTGTATGGCGACAAATTGGCGCCAGGTGCACCGAAACAAGTCGTCTATCTCGCGGCGTCTGCGTCGGCTGAGTTCCTTGCTGACATTGCCCTGTGCCCTATGGAAGCGCTCAAGGTACGCATGCAGACTACGCTTCCGCCTTTTGCGCGGAATCTGCGCGAGGGCTGGGCGAAGGTCATCAAGGAGGAAGGCGTTGGCGGTCTGTACAAGGGCTTGTATCCGCTGTGGGCCAGGCAGATTCCTTATACCATGGTTAAATTTGCGACGTTTGAAGAGACGGTTACGCAGATTTACAAGTTCTTGGGAAACCTAAAGAATCGTTTGGACCGCTGCAGCAGACGGGTGTCAGCTTCCTCGGTGGATATATCGCAGGTATCGGGTGTGCAGTTGTGTCGCATCCTGCAGGTACGTTTGTTCAGTCCAGTCCAACCCCCAGAGCAGGATCCGTGGTATGTATGTTATGGAGTGTCACTGCTAACAAACGGTTTACTTAGATGTCATGGTCTCCAAACTCAACAGCGACCGCAAGCCCGGCGAGGGAGCGGGCCAAGCTATCGGCAGGATATACGGGAAGATTGGTTTCGCGGGGCTATGGAATGGACTCCCGGTTCGAATCTTCATGATTGGCACGCTTACGGCGTTCCAGTGGCTTATTTATGATTCGTTCAAGGTTTACCTAGGGGTAAGTTCCGCTTCCCTTCCTTCTTTTTTTTTCTTGGAAATGCTGGGGGTTAGTGAAGAGAATGAAAGCTAATAGTGACAACTAGTTACCTACGACTGGTGGCCATTAGGCGAGAAGGGACTGGATATGGACCGTGGAAGGATGATGTCGCATGGATAAGGATGTGGTCGTTGTCTATGGCGTGGTGTTCAGGAATGGACTTTTGTTTTACGAATGAATAAAATTGGTATGAATAAAACTTAGAGATGGTGAATGCTGTGACTTGTAGTGTTTACTATATTATTTTTTTCCATCCTTGCGTGCGTTTGAAATACTTATCGCATCATGAGACTTGGCGGTGACGTTGATGATGCCCAACCTTTTAACGACACCGACAACATACCACCGCCATGACTTACATGGCAAGATTCGTACCCAATTTCCCCACTAGAATCTCATCTACAACAACATCTACATCAACACATGTAATCATTCACAACCCAGCGCTTTAGCCTAGCTGTTCCCTACTTTCTACCCAGCGACACTGGCGATTAATTCACGCTCATCCGCATCGTACATGGCGGTGGTGCATATACCGTAGTTGTTGTAATCAGGGTGACGTATGTGGTAGTGGTAATGGTGTTGATGCTTTTTGGTAGTGAGGGACTGGAAGTAGATGCGGTTACTGTGGTTGTGCGGGCTAGAGTGGTGTTTGTGGTATTCTTTGGAGGTATGACGGGGGAAGGGGATAAAGATGGTAATATGGGTGAGGCATTTGTCGATGAGGATGAGTGCAGTGGAAATGTGTAGAGTGGCACGGTGGGTGCGATGGAAGAGACTGAAGCAAAAGTATTGTACGACGCAACCCCAGACGAAGCCTTATCGTCCCCCGGGCATCCAAGCTTTTCAATCCTCGGTTTCTTCCCCTTATCTAAAAATCCCCAATCTGCAGTCTGTTCCCCTGTAGAATCCCCAACTAACTCGTACCAAAACGTATTATATTTCCCAAAAACACTACACCCGACCTCTGTCCAAAACCTCTGCAGCTCCGTCACGCCCGCAAAAGCTGCACCATGCGATGCCGTGTCCGAAGCAGGCCATCCCATTTCAGCGATCCAAATTGGCCGGTTGCCAGCGCGCTGCTTGGCCGAGTCGAGCGAGCCCAGGAAGCTGGTGCGCGCGGCGGAGATGCTGTCTTTGTTCCAGTAGGGATACACGGTGATGCCGATGAAGTCTGCATTGTCGACCATGGCCTATTGTACAGTGTCGACGTGGCCGATGGGCTTGGAGGACATGTATTGTGCTAAGGGGGAGGCGGCTATGTTCTTCTTCACTTGGGCGATGACTTGTCCGACAATAGGGGCTGAAAGGCCGATTGCACCGCCGCCAGAGCCCTCAGCGCGGTAGACGTCCTCGTTGCCGACGGAAAGCCCGATGATAAGGTTTGAAAGCGCTTGGCCGTGTTTCTGGAACCCTTTTTCCAAAGCCGCCATTTCATTGGCGACAAGGGGGTTGGGGGATCCGCCTTTTTGCGGGGGAGTGATCCAGAAGCCTAGGAAGAGGCTGATCTTGGAGGCTACGGCTGCGTCGAAGGCTTCAGTGGGGGATTTTTGTGTGCCAGCTTGTATGCAGGTAAATAGGCGGGCACTGTCAAAGGGGGTGGAGGTGCTAAGGTTGCGGGCGAGGTTGAAGCCATCGAGGAAATCGGCCTCCTTTTTTGCGTTGGCTTCTACGCCCCAGAAGGCGCCGTAGTTGAAGCCGGTGTATATTTTACTCACGGCCTGCGCGAGACATGGGAAGAGGAGGAGGTGATTCAGTAGTAAGCTCTTCATAGTAGGAGGCGGTAAATGCTACAAATCTGAGGATAAGATATTAATGGGTAGATTAGTAGAAGCGTGTATGTAAAAAACTTGCGAATGGCCTCGAGCATACGGCCGTGAAGCTTCTCTACTATTTGCACAGACCATTCTCATGAAGCGGTAGAAAGTGACAGCGGCAATGCTATTGAATGGCATTGTTCTCGCGCTAACGGAAACAAGCCATTCACCTCAGAGAGCAAGTGTTACACACATACGCGTGGCAGCCCAGTTGTGAATAGGGGTTCCAATCACAAAAGCTTTACTAGACTGGCTTGTGGTTTTGATGTTGTTTTGCACGTCTTGAAGCGTAAGTAAGATGGGGTGGTGGTTGTAATGGCGCATCATCATCATCCTGCCCCTCATTGGCCCGCCACTTTCCGGAGACTTGTCCGACTCCGCGCCTCGGAGCTTGCATGGGATAAATTGTTACCGTGACGCTCTAGGGAAGTGACAGCCCGTCATCATGTCTCTCGCACGCTTTGGAGGTGCTCTCGCGCGCGCAAGGTGCTCGCCGCGGCCGCAATGGCACGCAGCGTATGTATTCCGAACCTTCCGGTGCTGTATAGAGACTAATTGCCTGCAGACGTGCGCTTTCCAGCTCTGCACTCCGCGCCGCCAAAGCCGACAATGAACTCAATTCAGTCAGCAAGCACATCACGCAGCCCAAGTCGCAGGGTGCCTCACAGGCCATGCTGTACGCTACTGGCATGGACGAGGCCGACATGAACAAAGCTCAAGTCGGCATCTCGTCCGTCTGGTACTCGGGCAACCCGTGCAACATGCACTTGATGGACCTGAACCATAAGGTGAAGGAGGGTGTCGAGCAGGCTGGTCTGCTGGGCATGCAGTTCAACACAATTGGTGTCAGCGATGGAATCTCCATGGGCACAAAGGGCATGCGGTACTCACTGCAGTCGCGTGAGATTATCGCCGACTCAATTGAGACGGTAATGGGCGGGCAGTGGTACGATGCCAACATCTCGATCCCGGGGTGCGACAAGAATATGCCTGGTGTCATCATGGCCATGGGGCGTGTGAATAGACCTTCCCTCATGGTCTATGGTGGAACGATCCAGCCGGGTTGCGCAAAGACGCTCAAGGACCAGCAGATTGACATCGTCTCCGCCTTCCAGGCTTACGGTCAGTTTATCACCGGCGAGATCAACGAAGATCAGCGCTTCGATATCATTAGGCATGCGTGCAACGGCCAGGGTGCATGTGGAGGCATGTGAGTATAGTCATCTCTTTGTTTCAGTGCGTCACTGACATGATGTAGGTACACTGCAAACACAATGGCTACCGCAATCGAGACAATGGGCATGTCTCTGCCGGGCTCGTCGTCGAATCCCGCCAACTCCCAAGCAAAGATGCTCGAGTGTCTGGCTGCGGGAGGCGCTATCAAGAACCTGCTGAAGGAGGACATCCGACCAAGCGACATTCTTACCCGCCAAGCGTTTGAGAACGCCATGGTCGTCATCAGCATCACCGGTGGATCCACAAACGCTGTCCTTCACTTGATTGCTATCGCCGATTCGGTTGGCCTCAAGCTCACCATAGACGACTTCCAGAGCGTCAGCGACCGCATTCCACTATTGGCCGACTTGAAACCTTCTGGAAAGTATGTCATGGCCGACATTCACGACATCGGTGGAACGCCAGCGCTGCTCAAGTTCTTGCTCAACGAAGGTCTTCTCGATGGTAGCCAAATGACTGTCACCGGTAAGACTCTGAAGGAGAACATGGAGAAGGTCAAAGACTTTCCCGCCGACCAGAAGATCATACGGCCGCTAAGCGAACCGCTCAAGTCGACTGGTCACCTGCAAATCCTCCGAGGCTCCCTTGCTCCCGGTGGCTGCGTAGGTAAAATCACTGGCAAAGAGGGTACACAGTTCACCGGCAAGGCCAAATGCTATGATGCCGAAGACGACTTCATCACTGCTCTCGAGCGCGGCGAGATCAAAAAGGGCGAAAAGACCGTCGTCGTCATCCGGTACGAAGGCCCCAAGGGCGGTCCCGGTATGCCCGAGATGTTGAAGCCCAGCTCCGCTATCATGGGCGCTGGTCTCGGCAAGGACGTTGCACTCATCACAGACGGCCGCTTCAGCGGCGGTAGTCACGGCTTCTTGATCGGTCACATTGTGCCGGAAGCCCAAGAAGGCGGACCCATTGGTCTCGTAAGGGATGGCGACGAAATCACAATTGACTCAGAGTCCAACGAGCTGAACATTGGCGTCAGCGAGCAGGAATTGGCGGAGCGCAGGAAGAGCTGGACTGCGCCTGCACTCAAGTATAACAAGGGCACTTTGTTCAAGTATGCGAGGTTCGTAAAGGATGCTAGTCAGGGCTGTGTTACAGACTCTGAATGAATATGTATGCCGAATCTCATGTTGTAAGCCGTTTTTCCATTGCTGTATATTTGTAAATATCATGAGGAATGTGTTAAGTTGGGTTGGGAAAAGTGGTTATCATATGCTCGTCATTCTATGTAACTGTGATCAAACAAGTCCTCATTCGATCAGATCGCTCAAGAGCGATGTCACATTACCGAGGTAAATCTCGGGGTCGCCAACAGAGACCTCATTTTAGCTTCAATCCCGCCAAGACTTTCATAGCATTCCAACATATCATTATACAAAACATCCCCAATTATCTATACTCTTCCAAAATATGACCCCTTGGTACCTATACAGCCTATAGTCACATTCGCCAACTTTGGTTTCATGATTCGTGAAGATGCAGTAATGGCGAATTATTGAAGAAGTAGTCGGCGTTGAATTAAACACCAACATTATCCTCACTTGATTCTGGCACCACATCTGTATCACCCATGTGTAAGAACGTGATTTCCCATCAACACTGTGCATAACTTACCTTCAATAGCATTTCTAAATTTAATACACAACCAACATTTTCAATAGATTTCTTATCACGTGTGGTGTGGTGGGTGTAGTGATGAAGATATGTTGTTAAAACACGACAAGCTATTTAACTTTTTTGCATTAATACGATCATTTAGATGCTAATGTGATATAAAGAGATTTACGGCATTCAGGTTTCATGGTCATATGTTCTCGGTAGGTTGGTTGATGCTGTTATGTGGAGCAGCTGGGTTTGTGAGCACGTGAGTCTTGAGTGTGATATTTGTGCAAAGGTGGGATAGGGGGGATTTGAGGGATGTGGAGAATGTTGCGGTGTTAGTGGATGGGCAGTTTTCTGGTTCCATTTCTATAGACTGATGTATCACGAGTACTTTCTCAGATGGACTCTGGTAACTTGATCCCGAACACTGTCCGGGAAACGTGACATCATGAGCTCATAGAGCCTATTGGAGGTATCTCTTGAGAAAGTTGCGTCGTCTTTGTGTCGCATACGATTTAAAACGATCATGTGCCATAGTAAGTGATGAGTACCGGAGCACTGAAGCACAGGACCAACGTCATGGGCCTTGATCAAAGTCTAGACAGTCAAGTAAACACCTCTCTATCATCGTGACAATGATGTAAGCAGGTGACTGACCGGACTCGAAACCGCCCCATACGGGACAGCTCCACCTCAATCACACCGCTTCACCACCTCGCAAAGAAGTGCGTGTGCCCCATCTACCGACAACTCATCTAGCACTGTCAGATCGTCAAGTATTGGAGGCAATTATCCGCACAGCGAAACAGAGTTGCACCTAACAATGCTCAAACCACATCGCTCGACACTACCTGATGCTACTAAGCGGTCAACACAATCATGCTGTACAAAAGCGAGACGCACTACGCGTACCAGCGCTTCAGAAACAGACAGAAAGCGGTCAGGAAAGTCGAAGACGCCGACGAAGAGGAAAAAAGCCAACCTATTGCCTGAGCTTGATAGGGTCGGTCGAGCATCCCCGTCGACGGAGGATAAAAAAAAGACGGAAAAAGCAAAGGCTGGGCCGGTGAGTATGGAGTTTCCTGTTTTGGGACGTGTCAAAATTGTTCTTAATGTCTGCTTCTGTGCATGGGAATTTGCTTGTTGAACACTAGATTGCTTTTTCCCTACATTATGGATTTGCCCCGCGTCCTTGTACCTACTTAGCGCTCACACCATGTCCAGGTGGCAACGAGACGAGATGAGCGTTTACTACACAGACTGTACATTCTCAACATAATCATAGTAGAGGCTCTAGTTTCGATTATCAATGAATTCGTACCAGATTATGCGAGTGAGATCTCCCAAACTTGTCGTCGGTACCGTAGGAGTAGGTGGTGTATTAGGAACACTGCGGCTTGTTCAGCATGCTTTGAACACACACATGCACACACCGCGTAACATAGCTCTTTCAAGACCGGTAAGTGCGAACTCTTGAAACAGGTAATCATGTGCTCACGCGACATGCGCGAGTATGCCAAGCTCGGCTGCTGAGACCGGTGTGGTGAAGCTGTTGAGAGAGCACGTGTGTTGCTTGGCTAAAAAGAGGTGGTGTGTTGGCAATGTCACAGCTAGCGGCATCCGATAAGCATGGCAGGTTTCGTAGGCATTGCTTTACCGGGACATCGGAAACCATATTCACAAAGCATCGTCTCATTGAGAGTTGTTTGTCAACTTGGGTGATTGATCATGTAAGCGCATTTGGCCTTGGATAGAGCTCTTTGTAGGTAGACGCAGATTTCGGACGTCTCACAGATGTCCCCGCAGCTTCCATCATGGACATCAGCCACATTTGCCATCAACATGTAAATTGACAACTTAACGGTGAGATTACAGGATATTTTCCGAGAAGACAGGTTCGACGCCTCGAAGGAAGCGCATCCCCGGCTAGGTAGCGGCGGATCGTCGTAGGTACGTGCATGCACGTGCCAGTTTTGGGAACATGCAGGAACATCTGAGAACGCAAGTACGTGAAGCCTTGCGACACTCAACGCTTGCAGTGGCCACAATACATGTAATCACAAAAAAGCTGCCTGATTTTATTGTAGGACCTCGCTACATGGTCGTCATGCTTGGTTTGATGAAAAATTGCAGAATGGATGACAATCACCTTCACCAACATCGAAGTGTAATGTGATATGGAAGGTACATGCTAATCCGCTCGTCGCTAAGTACCTAAGTGGAAAGCTTGGCTGGCAGAAGGTACCAGGAACATGAGCTAAGAAAAGCGTTCTAATTCACCGGCGCATGATCCATGGAGCCCATACCCTACAGGATACATCCACACACTCGCGAAAGCCAATAGGCACGCCCAATCTCGGCGGGAGGGGAGCAGCGTTGAGCAACGACAGCATAATGCTTTTGGCAATGGAAATGTACAGTGCTTGTCTCGTGAGACCAAAGCTGCAGCCTTAGCAATATGCTCACCGTAGCAAAGTGCGCAGTAAGCAGGGATCTACACTTCGGAACAAAGCTTTCACCTCTCAACGTATCACGGAGCAATGAAGCAACTGCTTTTTCCTCCAACAGACCATCCGCATGTCGAGAGAGGAGACTTATGTGTATATAAGGCAGTCTTCAGCCCACCTTGGAATCATCATCCAGCTTCTCACCATTCACACTCACTTACCTGGTTATCACCACATTCGCTCACTTTCTCTACAATAATCAATCTACAGTAATATCTATTCCACCCACTCAACTATCAACCCAACCACCAAACACCAACCCAACCAACTTAATCAACCAACCTCAAAATGCGTTCTTACATTGCCATCGCCGCTTTCGCTTTCGCCGCCTCCATCCAGGCTGCCCCCATGGGCTTTGAGGGTATTGACTCTGTCACTGGTGCTGCCTCTGGCGGCTCTGATGGCTTCGAGTCCGTCCCTGCTAAGGGTGGTGAAGGCCGTGAGCCCGCCTCCGTTTCTGCCGACAAACTGGTTACCGGTGCCAACTCTGGCACTGGTGGTGAGGGTGTCGTCAACGATTCGGTAAAGCAAGTTACTGCCAACGTCTTGGCCATCGGTACCGACAACAACGTCCACGACAACCTCAAGGACAGCATCAACAACAACAACTTGGCCCTGAACGTTGCCGGCAAGCAGCAAGGCTCGCAGACTTCGGTCATGCAGGCTAACCAGCAAAACACCCAGGCCAACTCCGAGCGCCGTGGCCTCACTGGTGGTAAGGGGTGCAATGATGCTGGTGATGCTGGTGCTGGTGGTGCTGGTGGTGCTGCTGGTGGTGCTGCTGGCATGCTCAGCTTTCTCGACGGCTTCGGTCTCACCCGTCGCACCGCATGCGAGGAGGTCGTCGTCACTGAGGTCGTCGATGACGAGGCTATCACCAAAGGTGATGAGGTCGAGTCTACCGTAGGTGCCCCGATTAAGGGTGCCCCGATTAAGGACGCCTCTATTGCAGCTCCCGCTTCCGGCTACGGCCAGAAGTCCCCTAGCCAAGGCGAGCTTACTGAGGGCGGTCGTCCCACCGGTGGCAACGGCAACGGTGCCACTGACGGCTCGGCAACCAGGCCCCAAGGCAGCTCCACTGAGTACTCCACCGATTCCAGCACTGAGTCCGAGGGTAGCCACGGTAGCCACAACACCAGGCCTGAGTCCGCTGGCTCTGCCACTGGCTCCGCCACTGGATCTTCGTCCGGCCACAGCACCAGGCCCGAGACTGCCGGCTCTGCCAGCAGCGGATACGAGCACACTTCTGAGCCCATCACCGAGTCTGAGACCGTCGGATCTGCCACCAGCTCTTACGGACATGCCGCCCCTGTCGCCCCCGCTGCCCCCGCTACCGGAAACTCCTACGGCGCCAAGGTCCCCACCACCTTCTCCGGTTAAAGCTGCCTACTTACTCCGATAATCCCTCACAGGAACTTTGGAAATTTGGCAGTTTAAAAACCAATTGAAGGAAGATTGGATAGATCTAGCAATGTGGAAGAAAGGTAGACTGACAGCAGGGTTCGCTATTCATCGGTTTCTTTTGGAGGGGGTTCTTGTTCATAGACTGGTTTTTCGAGTTGCAAGTTGTTGCAAGGGGGTGTGGGTTTTTTGGGTGCCAAGTGGATGGCATATTACTCTGGGTCATCATCGTCAACACCTGACCTTTTTTCCTTGATAAGTCTTCTATGGTTTTTAATCTGTTAATGGAATTTGTTCCTTTCAAAAAACCCTTCTTGCTATGGTGACTTGTGACTTTTCTATCAATTCGATCTTATATAGATTGAAAAGAGCTTGGTTTGATCACAACAAGTATTTCAGTAGCTTGGCAAAGATACAAGTCTACTGATTCAGTTTACCGAAAAGGAAACGTAGTAATTGTTCAACAATACTCCTTTATCTTTAAGTCCGCCTCCCTCCGCTCTTCCCTCTCCCACTCTGGTCATCTCCTTTAGCCCTTTCTCAACAGCGCCAAAAGCGCACCCGCGGTAACTGTATCTCCTGGCTTGACTAACACCTTTTCTACCTTCAACTTCCCTTCCTTTGCTACTGCTTCAGGCATCTTGACCGCGATTTCCAACTTCATCGCCTCGAGGATGACAATCTTTGCCACACGTTAGTAAGCCCATCATTAACATCTCAAACAGTTTGAAAACTTACCACAGAGTCCGCACCCACATGGTTCCCCTCTTCTACCTCAACCTTCCAAACGTTTGCATCAACCGGCGCCTCCACACCCACAATACTCTCATCCTCAAGCAATTTCTCCACAGTTCCCACGTCAACGCCACTCTCGGCCTTCTCCTGCCTCCAGCGCTCCAGACTCTCTTCCTCAGCCCTATTCATCTCCTCCTGCGCCGCTCTCTGCCTCTCCCTGATCACCTTGACCTCCTCCTTCGTACTCTCCAACACCCGGTTATGCTCCGCCATATCGAACAGGACCTCATCGTACGCCCACTCGTACTTCCCCGCGCGGAACAAGCCGAGTAGATGATCCAGTTCCTGTTCGCTCACCTGATAGAATTTCAAGATGTCAAAGTCACGGAAGATCCACGGGGTACCGGTGCTAGCAAACCCAGGCTTGCAAGAGTAGTAGTCCCAGCAAGGCACCGTGCGGCCCGTCATCTGGTATCCACCGGGCGAGTCGACGGGGTAAATGGACATGCAGGAGCCGGCCCAGCCGACGGTGCCTTCGGGCGTGAAGACGCGGCTTGGATTCATTTTGGGGGCTGAGAGGCGCTGGCGTGGGTCAACGGGCAAGGAAACGGTGTTTCCGCAGAAGAAACCAACGACGACGGCCATGAACTGGCCGGTTAGGTAGATATCCTTGAGTTGCTGAGGGGTAAAGGCGTTGTTTTTGGCTACAAAAGAGAGGTTGTCTGGGAGGTAGGGGGCGTGCGGGCGTTGGTTGGTCATGTAGCGGCGTGTTGCTTCGTCTTGGAGTTTGGACTCAAAGGAGATGGGAAGCTTGAAGATGCGGGTGGGGACTTTGGAAGTGGTTAGGTCGCCGAGCGAGGCTTCGATGGTTCGGAGGTGCGAGATTAGAGATGCGCGCGGGAGACGGGCGCCGTTGTAGTAGAGGAGCAGCGAGGTGCAACAGCCGACTGTGTTGTGAAGGTTTGATTTTATCACATCAGGGGTTGAGGCGGAGTGCAGGGCGTTTTCGAGCGCGGTGACACGGCACCGGTGGTTGAGATCAAAGGACTCGTTGCCGTATTCAATGAGAAGATGGTCGTCGCCGCCTTGGCGATAGCGGACAAGGGGAGTAGAAGCAGATGCTGGTTTCTCCCAGACGATGGCTTTTCCCAGTTCACTTTCGTGGAAGTTGCAGTGCGCGCCTTGCAGCTTTTCGAGCTTATCGAACCCACTTCCGGTTTTGATCGCCTGCTCGACAGAGTCCAAAAAACCATCCGTCTTCTTCCGCTTCTTTAACGCATCCTCCAGCCCTATTCGCATGTACTTGACCGTATTACCCGCTTTGATTTGACCCAGTTTCCACCAGTCCGCCCGGACCACAGTCGTGCTACTCGTGAAGCCACCAAAGTTCGGACAGTCGACGGGGAAGATACACGGATCATCTCCAGTCCAGTTCAAAGTACCAAGAGGGTACCCATACTCGATCAAATTACTGGGGTGCGCACCTCCTTCACCACCATCCTTACGCGCCCACTTTGGCACCGGCCCAACAAGCCGAATACCACTCCTTGAGGCATTGTGAGAGACCTTCCACTCTGTATGGTAGATTCTCTCGATGAATTCTGGATCAAAATAGCCCTCATCGTGCGGGCCAACCATGGCCGAAATCTCCCACGTAGTCTTGTACACCGGCCTCAATTTCTCCGGTAACTCGGACCTCGTAAAATTGTCCGGTAGTTTCTCGGTAATCTGCAGCAAGTCACTAGGAGCGAGTTGGCGACCCTGATACCCTCCAATAGCGACCAGTGGCGATGTAGACTTTGAGCCAAAATAATCTGCCACCGACGGAAACCCACCGTAGACGGCAAGATAGGATCGACAGCCCGCACCCGTTGTCTTTCCAATCTTAAGCTTCTGCCCAGCTTCAATCTTGACGCTCGTCCACATGGGAAACGGCTGGTCGTCTAGACTGGCTTCCATGGGGGCACCGCACAAGGCTACAATGGCGGGTCCGAAGAAGCGTAATTCTGGACCACTTAGGGTGATTTCGAGACCCTCTTTCGTTCGCGGATTGCCTACGAGCATGTTTGCTATCTGGAATGCTATAGGGTCCATGGGACCAGAGTGAGGTACGCCTTTGCCTACTGTTGGTCGGCCAGGGAGGTCTTGGATGAGAGTGTATGCGCCTGCAGATATGACATCTATGGCATGAGGTATGTATTTGAAGTCCTTGAGGAAACTAGTCATAGTGTTGCCTTGCTTGAAACGCGGATCGTCGAGAATGTTGGCGAGGAACTCCAGATTCGTAGGCGGGCCACTAATAGAGGACTGTGTGAGTAGCTCCTTCATTGATGTGATAGATTCTTCCCTAGATTCAGAATGAACCATTGCTTTGGCTATCAAAGGATCTGCATATTGTCAGCTTGATGGCCCCGAGAAATGTCTTCCGAAGAGCTCATACCATAGTTAGGCGTGATCCTCACACCAGTGAAAACCCACGTATCAACCCGACTCCCAGGCACCTCCTTCCATTCCACCTTTTGCAACAAACCCGGAGAAGGCGCATAATCCCTCAATGGATTCTCTGCATATACCCTGACTTCGATAGCCGATCCAGTCGGCCCCTCAGGTTGCATCTCCTTCAGCATCGTCCCATCCAGCCCGTGCCTCCCAGCCAGCTGCGCATCCGCCTGCCTAAGCATAAGCTCCACAAGATCCACGCCATAGCAAAGCTCTGTAATGCCATGTTCAACCTGCAATCTGGTATTCATTTCCAAGAAGAAAAAGTCTCCGGACTGATCATCCACCAGATACTCAATCGTGCCCGCAGAACCATACATGATCGACTCGGCCAGTCTTACAGCTGCATCTCCCAATTTCTTTCTTAATTCAGGATGACGCTCAACAAATGGACTTGGACACTCCTCCACGACCTTCTGATGTCTCCTCTGAATCGAGCACTCGCGCTCCCCGAAATGAATCGCCTGGCCCTGTCCGTTCCCAAAAACCTGGACTTCGATATGATGACTGGCAGGATAAAACGCTTCAATGAAAACACCCGCGTTCTTGAACAGTGTTTTACCGCGCGACTGCACCATGCGGAAACCATCACGCACTTCTTCGACTTTGTTGCACGTGATGAGGCCCATGCCACCGCCCCCTCCCGTCGCCTTGAGCATGACGGGAAACCCAATCCGCTGTGCTTCTTCAGCGGCGGCTTCTTCATCTTCCACAAGGCCTTTGGTGCCAGGGACGATCGGCACATTTGCTTTCTCCGCGAGCCCGCGCGCAGTGTGTTTTACACCAAAGGCCTCGATTGCCTCTGGTGACGGACCTACCCACGCGATTCCAGCATCACCTACGCGGCGCGCGAAATCGGCATTTTCGGAGAGGAAACCATAACCGGGAATGATCGCTTCTGCGTGCTTCTCTCTTGCGATCTTCAGGATGGCGTCCTCGTCCGTGTAGGCGGTGGCGTTGGTACCAGGGAGAAGGACGGCTTCATCGGCATCACGGACGTGCTGGGAGGCGGCGTCTGCTTCCGAGTAGATTGCAATGGTTTTTATGTTGAGTTTCTTTGCTGTTTTACATATGCGGACCTGTGATGTAAAAGGTCAGTTACACCAAGTATCATATCTACCACGGAACAAATTCCGCGGCTTTCAAAAGGCATCTACTTGCACTTATCTCCCCTCGATTCGCAATGAGCACCGTCTTTAGCTTTTCCATATTCTCAAGAATTAGTGACCTTGCAGTAAATGTATTCTAGTAAACTACTTGCATGGATCCAACTCTGTTATGAAGGGCTTCAGACCGCGGTATTGTAACCCAACTCCAAATCCGCCGCCCCACTTCTAGCCAGCATCGTCCTAACCGCTCTCGCCAACATCTCACCTAGCCATTGAAGCGAAAGCAGTGTAATTGGCTATTAGAAGTGGACGCGCAACCTCGTTCCGGTGATACCGACGTCACCAAAAGCGTGTAGTAAAGGCGGGGTCGATGACAAGCATTGGGGCATGACGCTACACGCTACGCGTCTGATAGCTCATGAGAGTTGGAGGCGTTGGAGACGGGACGACTGGGTAAAGATGCCCAATGTAACTTACTCCACTATCAGCGATTGCTTCACATTCCAGCAACCTCCGCTCTTGACTCTTCACACTCCAACTACTACGAGGGACGCATATCCACAATGCCTGCGATCAAACATGCCGTAAAAATCAACGTGGACCTAGGTGAAGGATACGGAAACTTCAAGTGCGGGCCTGACGATGAATTGATCCCACTTATCGATCATGCGAATATTGCATGCGGCTTCCACGCTGGGTGCGTGACAGGTTGTGAAGGAACATCAAATCGACGCTAACGTGAGCAGCGACCCATTGATCATGCACCAAACGGTGCTCGCGTGTAAAAAACATAACATCGCCGTGGGTGCACATCCCGGCTTACCCGACATTCAAGGTTTCGGGCGACGAGAAATCAAGATGTCACCCGAGGAATTAACAGCCGCCGTTCGGTACCAAGTCGGTGCTCTCAAGGCATTCCTCGATGCCGAAGACGTCCCGCTCCACCATGTCAAACCTCACGGTGTCCTATACGGCATGATGTACAGAGACAAAGAGGTTTGTCGAGCAGTCTATGAAGGAGTACCCAAGGGAACGACAGTTTTTGGTCTTGCGGGCACATTTCATGAAGTAGTTGCGAAAGAGATGGGACTTCCTTTTGTTGCTGAGCTGTATGGGGATGTCAAGTATAGCAAGGATGCAACACTTGTTATTGACCGGAAGAAGAAGTGCGTTGTTTTGACCCATACTTTTACTCTATTGCTAATCAGGTGTAGGGCCTGGCATCCGGATGAGATTAAGAAACATGTCAAGAGTCAGGTCGAAAATTCGACTGTCACGGCTGTAACAGGTGAGGAGGTGGAGCTTCCAATCGGCGACCACGAGGTTTCACTGTGCTGTCACTCCGACTCACCAGGAGCTGTAGAAATCGTCAAGGCAGCGCGCGAGATTGTTGACCAGTTTAACCACCGGAGTTTTCCAAAAGCCTAGTATGGTATTTGGATTGTGGCGTTCAAGCGAGGTCCAAGGCTAGCTAAAGACATGCATCCAGAGGACGTGAGGTCAGTTTGTGTAAACAAGGGATGTTCTGTAATGAAAGCACATGTTGATCCAGCTATCGAGTTGTCGATGGCCTACTATAGGGCTGAGAATCTCAGCCCTATTCGATACGTCCCTTAAGCTCGTAATGGCCGATGTACCCCGTATTGGGTAGACATAGACGCAGACGTTGTCTGCTTTACACGCGAAGTGCCAAGATATCTGCTGACCTCTGCTGATCAACAAAATCATAATGGTCTTGGTTGGCAGATGCGTGCAGTGCATCGTGGGTCAAAAGACATATCCTAGTAATTGGATGGCGTCCGCTCAGAGGCCACCGTATATGGCAAAGGAAGACAGGACCAATATCATGGCATTGATGAGAGCCCAAACAAAGGGTATCCAGGTAGACATTTCAAAATATCCAGCTTGATACACGCCCCCAAGCCTGAGTCTGGTCAGTATATGCCGTTGTCTCTTGGATAACCATGACTCACAGTCCACCGACAATGGCACCCGCAACAAGGGCTTCAATGCCACCTACGATGGTGAAGACGGGCAAGGCGATCCATATCAGCTTCCAGTTCCGCCATTGAACTATGCAGGCCCAAAGTGCAGTAATAAAGTGCACGCCGCCGACTAGCAACAGGGTCCAGTAGACAGTAAAGCGGAGAATGTCGTCGGGAGTGTAGAGGTAGTAGGACGTGGCTGTGCCAGCAGGGAGAGGCCAGTAGAGGGAAGGCCAGGGAGGGGTTGTGTAGCCTAGCGGGGCGACCGAGTCGACGCGTTGGATGAAGCTGGGGAAGATGTTGTTAACGTTGATCATGTTGTGAGGAACATGGAGATTGAGGTGAAGGGTTAAGGACGACGTTCGGGCCGGTAAGCCAGAATAGGGTACAGCTGGGTGATAGGAGCAAGGGTATGTATGATGCCCTCACCTCATCTGCGTAACATGGCGTTATTCCGTACACTCGCCGCTTGATGCGAGTGCGCGCGTGTGATTGGCGTTACAGGGCCAGGGTAATTATGCGATAACTGTTTGTAGGTTAATGCGACGACGTCCATGCATGTCCGAGTGAAGGGGTGCTACCGGTGGGTAGGCCAGGCCGAGCTTAGCTCAACCTCGGCTTGACGCGCATTGCCGCCATCAACACCAGCCATCGGATTGCCAGGCTCTCGACGACATTTCCATGCGCATGTTCCGGTAGCCTGCAAAAGGCTTGTCGACACCAAGATGCCGGTCGATCGCCTGCTGTCCACGCTGTTGCGCTCGCTACAGACATATACGGATCAGCAAGACACGCCACGGTATGCATCGCACATGGCATCTCACATGGCATCTCGAGTCCGTCCACGCACGGCGCATGCTAACAAACCGTCGCAGCCTACTTGGGACCGCGTCATCGCTCCTCACCACCCTCGGCAACCCTCACAACCTCAGCCTCCTCACCTCCCACCTCCTCACAGCCCCAGCACTATGGGACCGCCCTGATGGCGTGCGCACCCCCCTGCGCATGCTCTCCGTCTTCCACGCGGCAGTCACCACCATCATCAACCACCACAATGACGTGCGTTACAACAAAGCACCCACCCCCGTGCCCGGTCAGACTCCCGTAGGCGGGGGCCTATTGGTAGACGAATGGATACGCGCAATTGTCGCTGGCGCTGATGACCGAAGCCGCCGATGGAAGCACCTGGTCATGTTGGCGGGCTTGTTGATTGGCATCGGCAGCCTGGAAGAGCAGGGCATGGAATTGTACTGGGCGTCTGCCATACGCAAGCGGGTCGAGATGGCCTTGGTGCGAGCGGCAAACCTCGCCTTGGTTGAGGTCAAAGAACGTTCCGAGGCCGATGGGCTGGGAGGCCAGACCATAACACTGGCCCTCAACCACGCTTTTGGCTGTATTGGAGACGTGGAAAGGACTCAGATTGATTACCATCGTCTGCTGCCAGTGCTGATTGGAACGGCATACTACTCCAACGAAGGCTTCCAGTCGGCATACTTTCTCGGAAGTCTGGACCTCGATGTGCGGACGAGCCAGAATGGAAAGCTGGGTTGGAGCGCACACTCAAGCTCCTACAGACAGGTCGAGGTTATCATGAACAGGCCACTGGTTGCCTCCATGGGCCCCTTGTCACGGCTAATCGCCCACTCGGTCGAGAACGTCAAGAACCCTTGGATGATTCAGACCATCATGGACGACCTAGCAAGCTTCTCCCGCGCACTCACCACCCAATGGCGACAGACCAAGTTCTCCGATATTGAACCCGCTGAAGAAGCCGCAACTCTAGACGACGAGGCGCTACACAAGACAACACCCCAATTGTGGAACGTCCTGAAGGCTGCCCTGTTTGCCACCACCGTCATACTCCGGGGCGTCTTTAATCGCACATTGCAAGACAGAGCACTTGCTGGCGACGCCATTGCCCCAATGCTCGCGTCGCAAGCTCTCCAAATCCTACGCCACCTCTATTTTATCACTTCCAGACTCGGCCCAGCATCCTTTTCCCAACATACCTTTGTCTACCTCACGGCTATTGATATTCTTTCTGCCTATCCTAACCACTCCGACAAATTCATCAAAGCTATAGCGCCCCAACAACTTGGCCAGATACCCCGCCACCCTTTCGATCGCATACTCGATCTCTACTTTCTCAACACGGCCGAGCACTTTACTCTTGTGTTATCACCAGCTACAAATGAACATGTACTTGTTGCCTCGGCAGTGCCCTACCTCGCAGCCGGTGAGAACCGCCACATGCTGCCGGTGTTTGAGGCTGCACACAGCGTCATGCTAGCCGTGCTTTCCGCACCACAGTCTGCAGAGATTACGGCCAAGCATCTCCCTTTTTACATCGATGCCTTGTTCAGCGTTTTCCCCCACAACCTCTCACCCCGTCAATTCCGCCTGGCTTTCAAGACGTTGATGCGCGTCACGGCCCCTCCATCCACTCTATCAGCAACCCATCCTGACCTACCAGCCACCCTTTTAGAGCTTGTCTTCCACCGCGCACTCAACGCTCCTACAGAGGCACTGCCCCCCGACTCAGTCGCACTAGCCCTGCAAGACTCCGACGCACCGCCTCCCGCTCTATCCGAACAAGCTGTGCTTGCATTAACCCTCATCGACGCCCTGCCCTACCTGCCCATAGCACTACTCGAAGAATGGCTTCCCCTGTGCGCCGAACTCTTAAACGAGATCAGCGACGACAACATGCGGGAAGCCGTTAAAGCACGGTACTGGGAAGTGCTTGTTAGCGGCGAAATGGACGCTGAGCGCAGTGGCGTGGCCGTCTGCTGGTGGACTACCAAAGGTGGTAGAGAAAGAGTGCTGTATGGGAGAGAGGATGAGCTGAATTTCATGAGCGGCGCGTTGCCTGTGGAGGAAAGACATGTAAGAGAGAGTAAACTGTAAGATTGTAGGATATTGATACCCCCTGGATTTTTGACATGAGAATTTTTTTCATTGTGTACCGGATTGGAGTGTGATGCAAAATGAGAGAGTTCTTAGAGAGAGGAGATGGAACTTAGGTACGAGTGTAAGGAGTGCGATGTTTGCGGTGAGACACGTCTGGTGGATGCGAACTTAACTTTTCGACACATCTGTTGTAGATCTTGCCTGAACCCCACAAGAATGACCAATAGGTACGTAGCTACGATTCATGCCAATCATGCTTTGCATTCTTTCTACTATAGATTGAGAGTGCTCACGTGATTAGGCTCTAAATCAGACCTAGCGCCTTGGTTTTACTTAGTAGATCGTGCCTCCCCAAATCACGAACAATCAACCCTTTGGACTTGTACCATACGCGTATCGTTACTTGGACCCCGGCCGTTATACTTTCTGCGGCGTTTTGTTTATGTTTTCTACTTTTCGATGGCCAATCCATCACGCGGGCGCTCTGCTTCAATTGCTCCTTCACATCGACTCCTTCAGCACAAAGGAAGAATTCTTGGCCTCTCGACACCGTGTCTAAGACAACTAACGCATACATTACATACCCTCATTTTTATTATGCTTAGCCTTAACTTTCACCAGGTCCGTTGGCATTCCAGGCACTACAGTCTTGTCCCCCGAAACCGGAAACCTTGCCAGAGACAAACTCTCCAAAAGCGTCAGAAACAGAAACAGATGGACAACGAACATACGACTTCAGGAGAGACATGGTGGGCTAGATATAGCGTGCGTGTATAAAAGACTGCATGACGATGGATGAGGGGCTCGGTGCGTAATTTTTCCTCCGCCCAAATCGTCTGAGGTACTGTTATAAGAACACTGGCAGTTTAATTAGATTGTTGGAAAGAGAAGGTGTGAGAAGCCAGCATGAGTTCACTAGGCCGCGTCCGCGTCGGCCACAAAGCCCCAGATTTTCACTGCGAGGCCGTCGTCAGTGGGAACATACAAAGTACTCCCCCAACCCCCTCTTACCAACGCCCCACCTAACACCTAATCACAGACGTCTCCCTAAGTACCTATATCTACCCATCCCCTGATCCCGAAATACCCTCCCCTTGGCTCATTATTCTCTTTATCCCCGCGGCCTTTTCCTTCGTTTGCCCTACAGAAGTCCTCGCCTTCCAAAATACTCTTGACAAGTTCCGTGATCGTAACTGCAACGTCATATTCATATCAGTAGATACCAAACACTCTTTATGGCACTGGCAGAACGTGCCACGGCAACATGGAGGTCTGGGCAAAGTCGACGTCCCGCTTCTGAGCGATGCGAATCATAAAATTGCGCAGGACTATGGAGTGTTGGTTGAGGAAGAAGGTGTGAGCTTGAGGGGTATGTTTATTTTGGATGGAGAGGGTGTGGTGCAGCAGGTATGTTTCGTTGGCTGGGGGGTTTCCCAGTTTGCTGGTCGATTGGATATAAGAAGTGCTGATATAGACGGAAAAAGGTCACACTAAACAACCTCACCGTCGGCCGCAGCGTTCTCGAAGCTCTACGTTTGCTCGAAGCTTTCCAAGCCGTGGCCAAGCACGGAGTTCTCTGCCCAGTGAATTGGAAGCCAAGCGATGATACGTCGGAGACTATCAATACTATTTCAAATACGCTGACAGAGAGTTATGAGGAGAGATTGGCAAATTTGCACCGGGAGTTTGGCGGGTTGGAGGTAAAGGATCTGGATGTGGTGTATAAGGGGAGGGAGGAGGCTGATAGGGAGGCACAAGAGGCGAAGCAAAGAGATCACAGTATAGAAGTAACTGTACCGTTGGCCACAGAGAAAGAATCGGGGGAAAGATCGGGAGGTGCCCCTATCTCCCAGCATGATACTCTCGATCCATCATCCACGACTCCCCTCCCACCCAGTACCCTCACAACACCCCTACCCACCCCTAAACCCACTCCACCAACCCCCTCTAAAGGACCCACCACCACCACTACTAGCAGTCGTCACCCCCTCGACCAAACTTACCTGGCTACACTCTTCACTTCTAGCCCCAGCCCCACCCCCAGTAGCCCCTCTACCTCCATCTTCCACACACTAACTCGTGGTATCTCGTCGCCTGTGGGATCAAGTACGCCTCGCCCCGCAACCGCTACCAGTCCTGAAAATGGAAGGCCAAGCTTTCACAACACCTACTCCAGTCGACGCGGCAGCATCGCTGTGATTGACTTTGCGTACCCGATGACTCCAACTCCGCCTCCTGCTTCTTGGCGGCCAAGAAATGGACCCAAGGCGCAGAGTTACCATGGCGTTAGCACTACGACATCAGCGTTTTCTGGTGCGAGTGAGAGTGGGAGTGGGAGTAAGAGCCCAGAGGTCATTGCTCCTGTTCCTGCTCCTGCTCCTGCTCCTGCTCCGGCTTTGGGTAGCCCAAAAGGGAATGACATGGGGCTAGTGCAAACGAGACTGCAGGTTACCTTTGAGGCGATCAAGAAGATGAGGGCGGAGTTGGTGAGTCCCAGTCCAAGTCCGCGAAGGGAAAGGGGGGAGAGCTACTTTGATGGGGTTGGTAGGGGGGCGAATGGGTTCTAGGGGCATTGGAGAGGAAGTGGGTTATTTGAATTTGTTATATTATTTTGCTATTGTACATTGGTGTTATACATGTTTTGTTATTTGATTTAACCGGATGGTTTCTGGAGCATCATGGATCCGGAATTTGCGAAATGATGACGTTGATACGCTGATCGCGGTGTATGTGGGTTCTTTGCCACTGATCCTACTGCTCGAACGAGGCGTGGTGTAGTGGCAGGCTGTGGTAACTGCGTGAGATACCGGTATGGGTGCCGTGAGCAGACCTCGCTAAGGTGTTCCCCTAGGTAGTCTCTGTATCTTTCTTTTTTTTTCATCTTTTTTTCTCATCCTCAACTTCACGAGAAAACAAACCCCTCCACAACCTCCGACCTCTCCACTCGTTCAATCTTTTCCTCTCCCAACACAATCGCCGCCTCGACATCAACCATGGACCTCCCGGCGACATCTTTACCAACCGTCTCGCTACTCTCCTTGGTCGCACTAACCATGCTCCACTCCATCTCCGACACGCCCCTGGACCCAGCACCATACCACTCGCTCACGACCCTACAGTAATGACAACAGAAAACCTTGAGCGCCGGTGCACTGGCACAAATCATGCCGAGATGAACCTCCACAACTGTCAGCACCCAAACCGGCCAACTCTTCCACGTACTATCATAATCCCCGCCATTGTGGTTGAAAATCTTCCAAATAAAGTACGACCTCACGCCCGCCACACCACAGACGACGTAGCCCAGCGCGAAGATTGCACCAAGCCCTAGCTTTTGCCTCTTTGCAATCTTCAAGTTCCAGTACAGCAGTGTGGGCAAAAACGCGGCAACACCGTCTTGCACGGCGCTCACAATGCTCGCAGACAGTATATAGTCGCCCTCGTTGACCCAGCACGTATACGCGTACCCCTCGAGCTGCCTGGTGATGTCGAATTGCAGCCAAAAGGCCTCGGTGGGCGCGCAGGCGGTCAGCAGAACGACGGTGAAGGCGAAGATGAAGAGGAAAATAGCAAGGATGTTGATCCATGTGGCGAGGCGGAAGGCGCGTGTGATGCAGCGGTTGTCGAGACGGCGGTAGAAGAGGAGGATGGAGGATTTGATTAGTCCGCCCGAGATGACGTAGAGCAGGTAGATTGTAAATGTTATTTTGCGCTCGGGCACGTAGAGGTTTGGTGGTATGTCCCAGACGTGGCGGTTGATGTAGAGGTGTTCGGTCGCTGCGAGGGTGTTAAGTTAGCACACGTGAGTTTTGTTGTTGTTTGTCTCTTCTCTTCCTCTCTGTATATATAGAGAGGAAGGGGGAGTGGTGAGGTGGGCCTACCTAAACACACACTTATTGTCAACCCAATAGTAGGAAACTAAACATGTATCTATTAGCCTTGATTCTCCCTCCCAATAAAACCTCCCCCCCTTCCTTTTCCTTGGACTCCATATAAACGTACCAACGCTGCAATGACCATCCAATCATCCGCCCCTACATTCCTCTGAATGTAGACCCTCGTCCATAACCTCGCTCCCACTACGGCCACCATGATCGTACCCAGGAGAATAGATACCACGAGTGCGGTTTTAGATCGTGTAATAGGGTCCGTGTAGTTCGGAGCCGGCCATGCTTGGATGACAGAGTAGGGCGGAAGCAGGCTGCTTGTGCCGTGACCATTACGGCTGCCGGTCTCCATGGTTTGTGTATTTTGCCGTTGGTTATTTGTTCGTCGTCAATCGATGTTGGTATGGTTGCTGGTTGTTGGTTGGTGTTGGTATTGACAACACATCCGTTAGGTATTAGGATATCGTATCCCCACACTCCTTTAAACCCCCCAATCGCTGCAAAACAAAAAATCCCAGAATGAATGAAGAGTGAGTGAAACAGTAAATCGCAAACAAGATTAAAATCAGCGAAACAAGGACAATTAACTATACACTCTACCTATCCCATCCATGCGTGCGTCATTCAACCTCCAACCTTTAGCCTCAGCCACACAAACCCTATCCTAGCTCCCCCATTTCCTCATCTAGACCCCCTGCCATAAAGTTTCCGCGTCGCGCTTCAAAAACTTAAGTAGCCCTGGCCTGCTCCGTATGTACCTGCAGTACCCCAGCCCGGCCAATCAGACAGGCGGATGAGCGGAGAAGACCGCAGAGAAGCCCAAAATGGCCCAAAAACAGGGCTCTAGCCCAGGTAGGTACCTGACCTAAACCCAACCTAACCAACAAACCAACAAAGCCAACCAGCAAAACGCGACTAGACCATATGTACTAACCCGGAGATGCACAACCCGCATACCTGCATACCCCTACCGCATTATACCTACGGCGATTCCATTCGCATTCGGGAAACTAGTAGGTATGCCGCCTGCCAGCCTTATTTTTGATACAATAGACATGTAGATCCAGTCGATCCAATGCACAAGATCGGAGGAGACCTGTACCTGAACTAGTGACCCTGCAGTTGGGTGTGAAGAGAAATATTCTGCCCAAGCAGTCGGACATCTTGGCTCTCTGGATATCACGATAGAGTTGTCGTTAGGCATTCTGGGCTAGGTGGTGGATGAACTGGTCAGAAGGGAGGCTAGGACGTTTCGAGTGACGGTTAGTGTTTGGGCCCGAGTTGAGCTGACATGGGTAGGGATGGTGTATGTAGTTTTGAGCTGGGGTGGCAGCTGTCGAGAGCGGGGAAAGTACGCGGGGGGAAGGGGGAAGGTACGGGCACGGGGATGACGGGATTGTAATGCACTAGAATGGTTCAATTGGTACAGTACCCTATCTGCTATCCTTGTCCAAACATCCTTGTGTATATCCTTGCCAGAAATGTGAATCCCTTTTCCAGCTCTCCTTCCTCTGCCTCTTACCCATCTCAACTCTCAAGTCGTCAAGGTATCTCCGGAAACCATGCCAGCCCAGCCCGGTCCAGCCCGACCCGGCCAAAAAGCAAATCCAAACCCCAGAAAATGTCACCGCGTCGCCATCTAGGAGTATCATCCGTCATCCGCCATCCGTCAGACTACCATCAAACTCCCACGTGGCATATCCGTGCAGTATGTGTTACCTGCCTTTAGCACGTACACTATGTGATGCCAATGCACGTCATGCCACCTTCTAAAAAAAGTAGGAACTTTACTCGCCCATTCTCGGCCGATGTCATACAGACCTCGATAATTTATGTCTTGGTGCCTAGTCTGGTCTAGCGTGAGAGTTGGTAAGGGGGTTTATTCCGGTGACAGTAGTAGTTGTACCGTCAAGTTTCTGACAAAATTGCCATGTCTCCTTCCCTCCCCCATTTCTATTCCCAACGGGAACACAAAAAAAAAGGACCTATCGGATATCTGGCTAACTAGATTAGGATATCTAAGATCCAGATATTAGTCTGATTATGGTTAGGTTTAGGGTTGCCGAAGTGGAGCCTTGACGGGGAACACAAGTGGCCAGGGAAGTGGCTGTGCGTTCCTGGCGTGGCGGGAGCAGGCGGGGAAGGGAGGGAGGGGGGCGTGCTAGGCCGATACGATCAGGTGTCCTTGCGTAGATGATCTAATAGTTAGCATGCCCATAGCGCGACCGTGGCTTGCTCGGAAGTGTCAGACTCCGCAACATTGACAATACAATCGAAATGAACAACGGCGAATGCATACATCACACATGTACACGGGAGGTAGAAATCGATAAACCATCTTCATCTTCTCCTATCTCTAGGAATATGATAGACTACTTCCCCACCTTAACCTCGCCTACTTTTACAAATACAACAATGCAGAAACGAGCCCGTTACAACCAAAACAATCAAAAACGCGACAAACGAAAGCGATAAATGACCGACTTGACTGAGAGGCGTACTATGCCCCCACGAATCAAGGAAAAACCATGAAAAAAAAACCAGATTGGCTGATAGGCCTCGATACTGGTTATGGTAGACCCTAGACCCCAGACCCAGCTCAGCCGCACCGCCGGCCCGACCCTAATGCACCATACACCCAGCTATACACAAAGGGGAAAAGATGTCCTGAAAGCCGAAAAGAAAAAGAAAAGAAAAACGACGCCTTCGCTATGCAGGTTTGTCTTGCGTTAAGTTCCAAGTTTCAAATGTTTTTTGGACAGTTCCGGGCTCAGCTCCCCCCAGGTTCTATGCAAGTTGCAGGTATAGATGCAGGTGCAGGAGCTGAGGTTTTCTAGGCCTTATCTCTACATCCGCTTGCTTCGCGTTCTCTTTTGACTTAAGTTTGCGCCTCTTTCTGACTTCTGGTCCGCGATTGGGACCGTTTACGATTGACTGCTTCCTTCAACGCCTTCAGTCGCTCTTCGGTGATGCGGATCGCCTCGTCCATCTCCCTTTCCTTCATGTTGTCAGGTGCGACTGGGCTTTTCGTACTGGCTTCTGGCTGGAGTCTCGCTGCCGTGACCGAGGTATGCACCCTGTCCAGGGCAACTCTCTCTTCCAGCCAGCTCCACAGCTCAGACTCTTCATGACGCCAAAGCTCGTCGTATGCAACGTGTCGTTGTGCAGTGGACCATTGATTGGGACCAGATAGTGTTGTTGTCCCGCGGAAGAACCAGGTATACAGTAACAGCGCCCCCAAGCAGAAGATGATGACTTGAGGTGTGATAAGAGACCCAAGAATGTCGCCGATTGGGCCCAGCAGACTATGTAGAGGTTCCAATGGGCCCCAATCGCTTGCCTTGGCTTGGCTGGCAGGGGTGGGAGCGGCGATGGGCGTGGCAGCCTCTTCTAAAAGATTACCCTTGGAGCGCCTCTTGCCCTTTCCGCCCTTTCCAGGCAACCTAGCTGTGGGTTTGGCGGCGCTCACGGCAGTGCGGAGAGCGGCTGTAAGGGATGTGGCGTACGACATCTGACCGTCGTTCGCACCTTTTTCAATGGGTCCTGCAAATATCAATATGGTTCAGTGTCAGCCCAGTGTAAAACGTACCCTTGAGCCAACTCTTGCCGCTCCACTCAACCGTGAAAGTCATGATCAGACGTGTACTATTTCCCGGCCCCCACATCAAGCAATATCTTGTCTTTGTGAGGAATATGCTCCCGTTGGGTACATCTGGGGTGGCTGTGCTGCATTGGACGCTCACAGCCTTTTCCAAGTCGTACTGCTCCAGATTCATAGAGATGTTGCATTTGGTCTGTCGCGGTCCGACCGGCGCATTCAGCGGTTTAATATAGGAATAGGTATATGTTTTGTTGTCTTCGCCTAGGCCCTTTTTGTCGTCTTCCATCTGCAAGTCCTGAGACTTTTGATCGTCCACCAACCACTTGCGCATGAACACGCCGGATGCAGGTCCAAACATGAGGCTGTACACTTTGCCCAGAGGGGCTGGGATTGTGGTATCGATGAGCAACTTATCGTAGTGTTGGTCATTGTCACCACACTCTGTAGGTGCGTGTGCGGTCCCTCCAGGAAAGTCTTGCGAAGTCGAAGCTGAACCGTTTGTTGCAGCTTTGGCAGTCTCGGCAATGTCTCCTCCTCCTCCAAAGGCCTGTGCGATTGCACCGCTGACCTTGCGCGTGGTCTCAGCGGCAACAGAACCCGCTTCGCTGCCAGCCATACTGCCTTCCCCAGCTTCCACAAAACTGCCCGCTCCATCGTCGTCTTCCGCATCCTCATCGTACACTTCATCGTCTGAATCTTGGAGTGAACCATCTTCACTACCGACGGATTCTGCCTTTTCAGTCTTGTCGCCTGTACCACCGGCACCGTCGAGCGTGACGCCGTTGAGGGAGGACTTCAGGTTGGGATGAGATATTTTCCAGATGCCAATAATCAGGTCGTATGTCGAGTCTCGTGATAAGAATGAAGCAAATACGTTACGGGCATGCAGTGTCTGGATGACAATGGCGTTGGGAAACAGCACAGCAGTCGACTTCTTTTCGACGGACACCACTTCGTCAAAGCTTATGACCAGATTGGTGACCCATCCCAGAATGTTACTGGAAAAGCAGAGGTGGCCTTCGGATACATACAGGCGCCCATGCAGCAGAATCTCTTTCTGGAGGGCTGCACTATAGTCCTCTATCAGATAGTCATCTTCAGGCACACTCTTGAACAAATTGTGAAAATCCTTGTTACGCTTCGGCGGTGCGACTGCGAAACCCGTACCATTCAGACGAGCGCTATTCAAAGCAGCACTGGGTGCGAGTGTGGATGTGCTAGCGCTGATAATACCACCCATAGTATTGCCAGTAGCTGCAGAGCTGCCCCTATGCCGTCTCCGTCTGCCACCGCTTATACGACTGCGGATGCTTCCTTGGCGCCCAATCGACGCTGGTGAATCTGTAATCTCTGGTTGCCGTGGCGGAGAGCCTGGACCCGGGCCCGATTGTGCAGATGTTGCAGTTAGCGATCGCGGGCGTTCGCTGGCGGCTGGCAGCTGCTTCTCTCCAGCGTACGCAGCTGACACAGCTTGGGCGGCAGCATTGTGTTCCACCTTGGCCGAGGCCTCGTCCGCCTTCATTGCTATATTTGCCGCGGAATCCATGGGGATGACTTCGTTGCTTTCGGCAAGTCCAAGCTGAGCCAAGCTCAAGTTTCCAGAACCTAGTGTTTCAACGGCCGGCCTTCGCTTCTCCGTGTCCGTTGCAGTCGTGTCGGCGTTTACCGGGCCAATAACTTCCTCGCCGCCGTCTTCTTCAATCTCGCCCTGTTTTTGCTGCTGGCTAGGCTTATTCTTATTATTCGCGTTGCTTGCAATTGTATCACTCAAGTTATTTGCAGCGTTCTGCGCAGCGTTCTGCGCAGCAGAGAATATGGAAGCGAAAAATCCACCAGGACCGGGGGACGACTGAGCCGCGACAGCAGTCCCGCCAGGGGTCTTTGCTTCTTCGATGTGGGGAGTGAGTGGTGGTATGGACGATTGCGAGAGCTTGCTCGGTGGGTTTGTCGCTGATCGCACGCGTCTGTGCGATATCATGTTCCCCGAGGGCGACACGACTACGCTGGGATTTGAGTTGGCCGACGCTTGCTTTACACTGTTGCTAGAGGCAGTCGATTCTGTGGGAGGAGGGTCGTTTCCATCGACTGGTGTCGGGGGTGTGATGAAGGTCGTGGGCGTAGCAGATGGGTTGAGGCCTGCCGTGTTCAACTGGGTGTTGATGCGCTTCGGCTGCGTGGATCTGAGTAACGGGCTCCCCTGTAGAGTTTCTTCCCCTATCTGAATGCGTGGCGGTGAGGCGTGGACGGATTCGTCTGAACCCTTTGTCTCGCGCTTCTTTCCTCCAAACAGCGTTCCAAGACCACCACTTGTGCTTGGCCGTGGACTTTCACTGTCGTTGCCTGTCTTGGGAGCGATGGGTGTAGTGGACCGCCGATTAGGTGCAAAAGCCTCCTTGAGCTTTCCAACCGGAGACACTCCGCGCTTGTTCGTGGGGACGTCGGGGGTGTTGGCGCGGCGAACGGGTAGATCCTCGGTGGAAGTTAAGGGGTCTACCAACGCGACATGACTGGCATCTGCAGAATCGAGAGTCTCGGAGGCAATGAGCGGCGACGAAAGGGTCAAGAGGCCGGCGTGCGACTGATGTGGTGATATGGCTGGACGTTTGAGAGGTGGTGGGCTGCCAGTCGGTTAGTCGGAACAGGGTGCCCGAAGTCTACGTATGCAGCGACCAAGAAATATGTGCATCAGTCTTGGGAAGATGGGCAGAAAAGCAAACAGTAGCGAATGGTTCGAATGTAAAGGGTGCGTGTTTGGGACGAAACGATAACAGGCAGCATCAGTGGGGAAGCCGTGGCCAGAACAATGCATGCCTGTTCGCGGTGGAGTCGATGCTGACGGCGCCAGTGTCATGAGGTAATCCTTGCATGCAGGTCGCACCTCCAAGGCTCCAGGTGAAAATGACACGCTGGCTGAAACAAGGACAAAAGGAAATAGGTGCAACTCACGATTCTACATCCGAGTCCTCGGTCAGTAGGCTGCTCGTCACGCTCTTTGCCAGGCCCAGAGAATCGTCGCTCTGGTATAGTTGGCCCATACTTGGCCGCTTGAGGTCAGGAACCGGGGGGATGTGGTCCGCGGGGTCGGCCATGGAGAGGTCATCCTGGCTGACAGAGGCTCTGCTCTTCTTGCGCCCTTTGAAGAGCTTCGACATGCGCTGGCGGTGCGAGGACGAGGCGTCGCTGCGAGCATCTGAGTGCTTGCGGGTCTTGAGCCGGACCGTCGCCCCGTCCTTGCTCATGTCTTCGCCAGCATCGCTGCTTGCAATTGAGACGGTAGAAGAGTCTGGGCCCTTTCCATTTGTCGAGGGAGCAGCCAGCGTGTTGCTGTCCCTGGTAATGCCTTCGTGCTGCTCCGAAGCCATGGCTGGCGTGAGATATGTTGTGGCGCAAAGCACAGGCGCACCGTGAGACGTGAGTAGCTCGCAACTGCTCAAGGGCGCATTTCCACGTGAAGATGGCGAGGAGTGGTGTTGGTGGTGATGTTGGCTAGGATGATCGGTCGGCTACGTAGGTGTAGAAGCAGGTAGGTGGGTATGCACGTATTATGGGATCGCGATGGTGGCGGAGGCGGAGGCAGAGGCGGAGACTACCTACCCCAGGGTCGCTGCTGCGACTGCGCTCATGGCAGACAGGAGACACAGGAGAGAAGCTCGGAAGATTGGCGGCGATTGTTGGTCGTCAACGACACAGTCAGCGCAGACTGGGAAGCTGAAACTCGGTACCTGTTGCTCCTGTGCTCAAGTCCCCATATCCCAACGTCCCCCCGTAGCGGCGGGCCATGCGCCCGGTGATGTACTCCACAGCTGCATGGGTCGCTTGATCCCTGCCCGAACCGTCACCAAACGCCTTCACAAGCCAGCATGACTCCTGCTGTAACATCAGAACGGCCGAACATGTTTCCCTTCCACCTCCATCCCCACCTCCACCACTGCCACCACAACCACCATGGAGTCGGCACACCTCACACATGCCCACGACCACGCCCGCATCGCTGCGACGGCCACCCTCAACAACAGCGTCCTCACCGCGGGGCAGGAGCACGACAACGCCGCGCGCGCCTTTCATGATGCCGCCCAGGACACGCACAACGCAGAGGTAGGTGATACGCTGGAACCATGTGACCTGTTTCTCACACGTGTAGGCTCTGCGCATCCTCGGCCTCCTCCAAGACCACCACCGCAAGCTCGCCGGCCTGATCAAGGAAGCACCACGCAAAGAGAAGAAGACGACCGACGCAAAGCAGCCTTTCGATGGCGATAGCTCTACTTCTGCCCAGTCCAAGACCGCCTCTCGGACAGGCTCGACTGCATCCACCGCGCTCCCGACGTCTCGCCGTCGACTCCCCCAGTCATCGATAGCCACCAACCTCGCCGAGAAGCGCGGCATACCCAGCGCAAAGCGGACTACGAGCGGGACATCGGTGAGCCTGGCGGGTGCCACAGCGGGCCGCAACGAGCAGCAGTCTACTCCCGTGCGCGACCTCCTAGCCCAGCAGTCGCGCAGGAACGAGTCCAGCAACGTGCAAGATGCGTCCAAGCCAAAGGCAACCCCTCCACCACCCGCCACTCCTCCAGCAGAGGACAACTTCCGCCGCTTCTACGCCGCATTTGGGGGCGTCATATCCGCCATCAGCGCGCCTCTGGCCTTCACCTCCCTCCCGCTCAACCCCTCCACGCCAACACCTGTATCCGAGCCCCCTCAAGAGGTCAAGGCCGCAAAAACAAAGTCCCGAGCCCAGTCGCCTGAGGCTTCTAGAACCGTCAAGTCTTCCGTCCCCGACCTCGCCGCTCTGATAAGCAAGCCCGCCCTTCGTGCTCTACGAGAAGATGGCGCGCCTCCCCTGGGCCCCAACGAGAGTTTCTACCTGGTCCCCACGTCTGGTGGAACCGTCACCTACGCCAGCGTTCTCAACGCCCAAACCGGCAACACACCCACCACCCACCTCAACCCCATCGACGAGGGTTCCGGCTCCCTGCGCGGCAGCTCCCACGAAGAATTCGTCGACGCAAGAGAAAGCGTCGGACCCCCCTCACCCATAATATCGCGGCGCCCCCGTTCCCGCAACGGCAGCACGACAAGTACGACAACCACAACCGCGACCGTAACCCCTGCGCGCAGCATTCCTGCCGGGCGCGGCACGGGCCTCAAAACCCTGGAAGAGCTCGCCCTCGAAAACTCCACCCTCAAATCTGTCATCGACAAACAAGCTAAGCGCATCCAGATGTGGGAGCTCAACTCGCAAAACTCCTTCAACGCCCTCGCTCAATCCTTCCGTGGCGCCCGTGGTCCCGTACAAGCACCCTCACATGTCCCCATGTCTCTCCCCCTCTCCCCCCTCTACCTCCCCCTCACCAGCCCAGCGTCTCCGCTCCCGGCCCCGCGGCGCCACATGCGGATGCGGCAAAACGCATAACCGATCTCGAAGCCATGCTCGCCGCGCAAAACGCAAAAGTCAATGACCTGATGAGTAACAATGAACAGTTGGCTAAGCAGAACGAACGTAATGCTCAGGTGCTGGGCAGGTATAGGGAACAGTGGGAAAAGCTAAAGGCGGGGGCTAGAAAGAAGGAACTGGAGAGGAGAGAAAGGGGGGTTGGCAGTGGGAATGGAAAAGCTGAGGTAGGTGGGACAACGGAGAGTGTGAGTGTCAGTGTTGTCGAGGGCGGGGGTGGTGGTGGGGGGGAGGAAGAGGAAGAGGAGGTGGAGGAGCCAGGGTTTGGCAAGGCTTAACTGAGAGGGCTTACATGGTTAGCATATAGTGAGTAATGTAGTATTCGGAGAGAGTATTCTATTCGTTTGCTCATACAAACTGAATTCTCCCTACAAATCAAGTGGTAAATCAACTACAGCTACTTCACTTCACACGTTCCACTCAAGGAAAATTTAAAGTTTCAATACAATCCATTGTACTACTAGCAAAAGAAAGCCCAGGAACTACACATCTGTCTGTCACACTAGCCTTCCTTACACAATTTCCACTGTCGTGTTCCGAATACTCCAATCAATCAATCCATCAACCCATCTGATCAAAAACTCCTTTGACTAAACACAGAGAATAACGCACTCAAATATTCCAAAAATTCCACCAAGCTCAAAATCAAGCAACCGACGCAACGGGCTTTTGAGTAATAGGCTGGTAGGAAGGCGCAACCTCGCCTCCGACATCAATTTGTTGGCCGTCCATGCCCGCGGCGTGGCCCTCAAAATCCGGTGCAGCAGGGTGGACGCCAACACGCTGTTTGCTGAGAAGGTCTACGAGAAGGGGACTGGGTTTGTTGTTGCGCTCCGAGAAGCTAGCCTGGTGGGTCTTGTACTGCTGGACGTTCTCCATGTACTTATCAAAGAGGTAAGCCGAGTCAAGAGGGCCGCCCTTGGCTTCTGGGTGGAATTGGGCGCTGAAAATGGGGCGCGAGTTGTGGATGAGACCTTCGTTGGACTGGTCATTGAGGTTAGTGAAGTACTCCCTCCACTCACTTGTCAGTGTCGTGGGGTCGACGGCGTAGCCATGGTTCTGCGATGTGATGTGGCATTTGCCAGTCGTGAGGTCGAGCGCAGGGATGTTGTGAGCCCGGTTTCCATACTTGAGCTTGATCGTCTTCGCGCCTGCAGCGAGCGCAATCAGCTGGTGACCCATGCAGATGCCCATGACGGGGATTTGTGACGTCTCGAAGAGCTTGCGGAGGTTGTGCACGGTGGTGGTGCAGTGGGTTGGGTCACCCGGGCCGTTGGAGATGAAAACACCGTCAAAGTGGTGGGCGACCTTGTGGATGGGGTAGTCGAAGGGGAAGCAGGTGACGCTGGCACCGCGGGAGACAAGACTGCGGAGGATATTCTCCTTGACACCACAGTCGATTAGAGCCACATGCATGTCGCCCAGCGAAGAGCTGACGTGAAACGGCGCCTTGGTAGACACGCGACGCACGAGGTTGATAGCCTCAGGGTCGATGTAGGCTTCATCCTCATCAGCGTCGTACTCCTCTCCAACGGAGATGCGAGCAAGGGAGGAACCTTGCTCACGGAGGTATGTCACGATCTCACGGGTATCAACGCCGGAGATGGCGGGAACACCCTCACGAGCACACCACTGTGCAAGTGACTCAACCGCAGTCCAGTGACTATGCTTCAGAGCGTAATCTTGGACGACAATGCCCGAGGCTTGGATCCACGGGGACTCGAAGTAGCGGAGCAGGCCGTGCTCATCGCGAGCGCTTGATGGCACACCGTAGTTGCCAATGAGCGGTTGTGTAAAGACAAGAATCTGACCACGGTATGACGGGTCGGTCATGGACTCGGGGTATCCGACGAGAGACGTAGTAAAGACGGCCTCTCCGGAAACGTTGGTTTTGGCACCAAACGACCTGCCCTCAAAGATGGGTCCATTCTATGAGTAGTGAGCAATGCAGACGTCAAGAAGTATGACTGCACGCACCTTGATAGTGAATGTAGCGGGTTCATTGGAAATTTCCGTAGCTTTGCGCATGCTCGGAGCTGGCATGGCACGTTCGGTGTCTGCCTGCACAGTAGCTAGGTAGCGGGCTTGCATCGGGTTCTTTGTCACTCGTCCCAGGCGACCTGCGGACCGGATGGCGGAAGGCTTGAACATCTGCGACAACATGATGGGCGGAGATGTGATTCGTATTGTGTTAGATAGAGGCAGGCGTTCAGTTTACTGATGCCTTCCACAGGTGGTCTAGAATGAATGGTCAGTACAGACGCTCGACGCGGCAGCTCCGGATGGCAGCATACCTGAGATGTAATCCTGTAAAACTCAATTAGCCATGGCCATGAAAGATGAAAGAAGAGAAGAGGAGGACAGAGTGCATTGAGCGGCAAGCCACCAGGCAATACGGCCGGCGGTGAATTGACGGTGTGCAGCTCAAGCGGAGATAAGAAAACATACATACCTGGGAAGTGAAGAGTGTCGGGGCAGCACTCATATGCGCGATAGTAGAACCAGGCGATGGTAGAAGAGGGCGGGGTTTCACCGCGGTGCTAATTCAGGCTTTGCGTTTTTCGTATGTGGAGCAGGAGGAAGGTGGAAGGGGATATGTGAAAGCAAAATGACTGACGATGGCGTTAGACGATTTTCAACTGCGGGACACTGACCAGCACAGACGTAATCGGCGCCAACGCGCAGGGACAACCAATCGACAGCCAATGACTTTGCCGCTGACATGGCTGACGAGATAGCGTCTGTCACGATAAGATTGGATCGCACCAAATTTTTCTTTACTATTCGTATATAAACTACATCCTGGTCGTCCGGGGAAGTATCATTGCTCTATGTTTTCACCCCGCTATGGTGTAGGTACTCTTACATGTGCATAGTAATCATGCTTTAACCTCGCATCTTGAACGTCGAGCGCTTGCAAATTCAACAGTCCGTCTCTAGTCATTGCTCCCGGCCTATCTCTACCGGTACAGTATTACAGTTTTTCCTCGGAGCTCCACACGACGATCAAGGTCGGGTTAAAAAGTGGAGAGAGTCATGGGTCGCGGGCGTTTTCCGATGTCGGCAAGTTTCGTTGTTTGATAGGTTTGCCGAGCATCCCAGATCGACAACAAGGAATACCAACGATGCACAAAGCGTTGCGCCTCGTATTGCATGTACACGCGCATCGGAGGCTTGTACTGATGCACTCCCAAAGACCAAGTTTGTTCAAAAAGCAATTAATATTCGATCAAGCAGCAGAGTACTGCGCTTACTCATAATAGCACGTCCAATATGTACAATAAGAACTATAACTGTTCACCTACACAGTAATCTTACCCGTCAGCCTAATATCCCTTGAGCTAGCACCAACAAAAACCTGGTACTCGCCGCTCGCCACAGTCCACTTCATAGTCGCCTCATCAAAGTAGCTCAAATCCCTCCTCCTCAGCTTGAATGTTGCAACACCGTTGGCGCCAGCGTTCAGCTTGAGCTTGGAGAATCCCCTCAGCTGCTTGGGTGCAGAGTTGGTTGACTTGGGGTAGCCAATATACAGCTGCGGCACCTCTGCACCGGCAACACGACCAGTGTTGGAGATGGTGGCGGTCACGGTGGCCACGGTTTCGAAGAGATCTGCGGGACCACCGGGAGCGATGGGACCGGTGGCGGGCCCGGCAGAGGGTTTGCCCTGGATGGAGAGGCCCTTGTATGTGAAGTTGGTGTAGGAAAGACCGAAGCCGAACTCGAACCTGGGTGTGATGTTTTGCTGATCAAAGTGGCGGTAGTCGATGTTGAGGGACCAGTCTTTATCGTCACCATTGGTAATTACAGTGCCGTAGTCTGACTCCTTCTTGGCGATAGTGTAAGGAAGCTTGCCGCTTGGGGATGCGGCACCGTAGAGGATGTCAACGAGTCCATTTCCAGATTCCTGGCCTGGCAGCCCCGCCCAGACAACGGCAACGACGTTGGGATTCTCGATCCAGCGCTCCATGATGATGGGTCCGACACTGTGAACTACAACGACAGTCTTCTTGTTGACAGCTGCAACGGCCTCGACGAGAGCGTTGCCGTTGTGCCACGGGTCGAGGTTGTTCCTATCACCGGCATTGCCTTCGACAGTGATGTAGCCTTCTCCAGCATCGGCGTTGATGCACACAACAGTAATACTGGCATTTTTCGCGGCACTAGCACCTTGACTTGCGTTGTCATTGGGCGAAGACTTGAGAATAGTGCCGTCCTTTTGAGCTTGGACCTTGATGGCGTCTAGAGGAGCAATAAGGTACGGGAACTCGACTGAGCCTGATCCCCAACCCACGGCGAGCGTGCCGTTGTTGCAGCCGCGGTCAACACACGCGTTGGCTCCCTTGGGGTTGACAATGCTGTCACTTCCAATGACGGCGATGCTCTTCGGCTTGCTAAGGGGTAGGGTCGCCTGTGTGTTCTTCAGTAAGACAATGCCGTCACGAGCTGTAGCGCGGGCGTTTGTCTTGTGGTCTTTGGCGACGTCGCGGGTGACGATATTCCAGGAGTTGAATGTGACATTGGGGTAGGCAGTGTCTTGGCCGAGGAGGTACCAGGACGCCAAAACGCGAGTGACCATGTCGTCGAGACGCGCTTGCTTGACTGTGCCGTTCCCGATGGCGTTCGCAAGTTGCGGACCCCAGAACTTGCTGCCTTGGGGTACGCCGAAGTCACTACCGGGCATAGTCATGTCAAGACCTCCGTTTGCGCTACCGGTGGTGGTGTGCTGAGCATTCCAGTCAGACATGATGTAACCACGGTGGCCCATCTCGTCCTTGAGCATCTTTTGCATGATACCCTCATTCTCGCAAGCCCAGGTACCATTAATCTTGTTATAACTGCACATGAAAGCAGCCACGTTGCTGTGGGCAGCATCCTGGAACGGCCAGGCATATACCTCGCGAAGGATTCTGGCAGGCACATCGGAGCTCATAGTATCTCTTTTCAACTCCTGCTCATTGGCAAGCCAATGCTTAGCGGTAGCCTGGACACCAGATTCCTGCATTCCCTCAACGGTATGCGCCATCATGATACCCTGAAGGTATGCATCAGAACCGAAACCCTCCCAGTTACGGCCACCGTTAGCATGCTTGCCAAGAGGACCAGCAGAGGGTCCCAACTGGACGTTGATGCCAAGTGCCTTGGACTCTGCACCGAGAAAGGAGCCGCGCTGCTTGACGAGGTCGACGTCCCAAGTGCTGGCAGCATGGATACCGGCAGAGAAGGCAGTCACACCATTGACATAGCGTACGCCGAGTGGACCATCTTGATACTGTCAGCAAGGATTCAAACTAGACAGTCATACGACAAGCGAGTCATGCACCGCAATATGGAGTTTAGATATTGGTTTTTGTTCCCACGTGCCCCTCTTCTTGTACCAAGAGCGGGTCGGCTCGATGGTCTTGAAACATGATTACTTACCTTGCAAACAAAGCGCCGGGTATCCAATCGATGAGGCCCCCTTGGTGTTTCCCACGCATGGACCATTCATCCAGCCTACGCCAGTGACAAGGCCGATCTTCTCATCCTGGGAAAGTTTCGCAAGCGCGGCAGTAGCTTTTGCGTAGGCATCATCCCAACTGCCAACTGCGCGTTTTGCAGAGGTCAAGTCAAAGGGGATTGCTAACGGAATCAGCTAGAGTTTATTTGTATTTGGGGCCTATCAAGCCGCACCTGAAGCCTTTGACAAGACCACCGTAGCAAGAACTGGGAGAAGATAAGACCGCATGATGAATAGAAATCAACGTCCAAAGGAGTGAACTAGGCGTCTGCCCCAAAACTGACGGGGTTTCATCAAGTTAAATATTGCTCAATTAGAAATGCCACGGACCGTCCAAGCCCGCGGGACATGTCACTACATAAGTGGTGGCCACTTGGCGCAAGTGCACCTAGTCCATAGCGGACATGACCTAACCCACAAATGCGAAGATCACGTCGGCAACAGGCCTCGCTGTGTAGAGACGAACCGTGTGTTTGATGAAAGGGTGTAGGGATGTTATAGGGCTGCGGCCCGTTGTTCCCAAGCCTAAGAGCCGGTTGTCAGGGGCTAGCGAATAGGAACGTCAGGAGCTGCATCGCAAGCGGATATGTCCCCAGAAAGCCAATTAGTGCATGATGAAGACGCGGAGGAACTGTGGGGAGCATGCGGCTCATCTTGTGATGTTTGGTGAACTGAGCTAATTGACCGGCCGCCAGCTTCTGCTATTCGCACACCGCTCTTGGTTTAACAACACGTGCAGCGCCACGCCGGATATTCCTGCATATTGTACCCGCAACAAGACTGACATATCCTTCTCTGGGACACCGTTGATTTTGAGGGGTCATGTTCCTTTCAGAAAGTCTTAGCACACGGTCATGTGGATCTTGGCTATGGCAACATGATGACGCTGATACCTGTAAGTTCCCACAAGGTGCTGCATGAACTGCCTTCTGACCAGAAGAAATCAATTCCATGCAAGCCTCGGATATGCGCCTATTTCATGGCTGTAAACATGCGTAATCGAATAAGCACTTGCCGGGTGTGCTGTCCTGAACCTCGGGGAAAGATTACATGTCCCTATTTGAGTTTGATGATGGACCGATGCTGACAGCCGCTTTCGGGCTATTTTTTGTTTCATGGAACCCTGGGAGTACAGCACTCAGGAGTAATCTGCATATGCGCAGTCGTCATTCAGTCGCAAACAATGCGCGCAGGATGGCTTCTCTTCAGTACACTTTCGTTTTCGCTGTTTACAGTTCAAGCAGCCATTTTTAGTGCGCATTTTGATGCCCACTACTTCATACTCGCACGTCCACAGTCCTCTATGGCATTGGTTGCACATGGGCTTGGCCTGATTGCACTTGATTTTCTTCTGGCGACAGCGAATGCATGCTATCGGTGGTGGCTCTGTGCCAACGGGAACTTTCTTCCGCGACTTAGTGGGGGATGCGGGCAGTCGAGCCTTTTTGTTCTTCTTAGGCGACTCTAGCGCCGCCTTCTTCTTGCGTGTCGTCTTGGCCGACTGCTTGGGCGCTTCTGGAGATGTTGACATATCAGGGTTTACGTCGACACTTTGATCTTGCACTTGCGCATCGTCCTTTTTGCCGCGTTTTCTTTTGCGCGCGTTCTTTTCGCTTGCGGCATCGATTGCCGGAACGTCACCGTCGTCTGTGGCGAGAGGCGGTAGACTACCAACGGTCAGATTTTATAATGAACGTGACATGCCAGATACTGCAAGCATAACCGGGCCTCAGAGTTGCGGTCAACGTACCTGTCGCCATCATGACGAGGTGCGTGAATAGGAATATGCTTGTAGACGACGTTAATAGCTTCTCGGTCGAGGGAGAATTTGATATGGACAGCGCCTTCGCAGTCGTAAGTGGGGAGTAGGGCCGGCTCTTTCCTGGCCTCAATCCCACTTGTAACGCTGTCTTGAGGCTTTTCTTTCTTCATGTTGTTTCTACGATGCCTGTTCTGGAGACTGTCCAGACAGATATACTTGAACCTCGTTCCATCACCGCCCTCTTTGTATTTGGCAGAGCGCTCGGTGTACGCGAACCCGTCAGTCTCTTGGATAGCTGCAATGATGGATCTATGTGGGCTGAGTAAAGGCCGTGTGGGAGGGCAGAGGTCGGGTACCTGGCAACGGCCCGTTGCACCTTCAGCCGCTCTTTCCCGTCAATTTCATGGCACAGGGCATGTTCAACGGCAATACTCTGGGCGTAGTCGGCAGGCTGTATCAGGGTGTCAAGACTCTGTTGATGGATGACGGGGATTGTGATGGTTGAAGCTGCGGCAAAGACGAAGACTGTGACAGTATGTGTGGGGATTAAGCTGGCGGCGTTTTTGTCCACCTCATCGCGCAGAGCGCCTTCAAGGGACTATATCACGAGCACCTTAGCTGCGTTCGTTGGGGATTGGCAGATGGCATTACTTCAAGAGTCGGGCAGCGGTAATAGACGTCGGGATGTAGGCCTCTATGGTGGCGAAGATCCACCTCGTCGTCGAGGTCCTCCATGGCACGATAAGTTGCGGCACGGCTGCTGGGCGTGGGGTGTATGTAGGGTACCGACTCGCTGCGTGATGCAGGCGTGAGTTGATGGGATGGGGACAGGTCTGTCCGAGCTTAGCGGGCCTTTGTTTCGCCGAGAGCCGAGGCTATGGCTGATTGGCTGCGTGGGGTTGCCCTGCAGCATGCTAAAAAGTCGAGTCGGCTCGGCAATGGCTGGGCCAAGCGGCAGACGCCGCGCATACTGTACATAGGTGTATGTACATACTGTAGTTGAGAGATTTGCATCGCTCAAAAGGCCGACGGGCGTGGACGAGGTGGAACGAGGGCATCTGCACCTGCACCTGCACCTGCACCTGCAATGCCGTGGCAACTATGATGACGATGCTCTCCGCCCCAACAACACATGCTTGATGTCTTCTTGCGCAAACGCTCCCCGGTCGCATGTTGACGTCGGGAGGTCGATCAGCCACGTTGTTGGCTGGCTGTGCACGGATGCTCCTAGATGCTAGGGCTGCCTCTGGTCCAGGGATGTTGTCTGCGCTGGAATGCAGAGCAACGCTCGCGCATCTGATACTGCGTATCAAGTACGAAGGTCGTTGTCCTAGTCGTTGTCCTAGTCGCTTGCAGCCTCTCCCAGGCCCATGCCGGTCCGGGGCGCTGGGCGGGTGTCGGCGACAAATGGGCGGGCGGTCCTGCGACGCATGCGCTGAATTAAAGTACCATGGCCGCGGGCTGGCCAGCAGCAGCGGGGCTTGCAGCGTGAAATTGTGCAGTGCGCGCAGTGTGCAGGTGTGCAGTGTGCAGACGCTACCACGAGCCCAGGACATTTTGAATACATATGCCGCTGCCGAGCTACGGGCGGGAGCCGATGCAAGCTTGAGCCTTGAGATAACAGTCCTAGGCCGCAAACAAGTGCTGATTGGCGTCGCTGCAGCAGCTCCCACGCCCGCCCGCAGGCGCATCTCGCAGCTCGCAGCCCGCAGCTCGCAACCTCACCTATTACTTGTACATACTGTATTTACTTAGTATATACCTTGCAACCACCGAGCACCCCCGTTGCCCGCGCTCTCGTGTCATTCTCGCCTCTTTCACGGCTTCCGCCGCCGCCTGTGCTGTCCTTGTTGGGTCGCGTGCCTTGTCCTCGCTCCCACGCCGCCGAAAGCTGCCCTTGAGCATTGCCCGCTCTCCACTGGCCGCCCTGAAGCTCGACCCGGTCTAACGTTTCGAGTTTCACTCCCCCAAGCCAGCGTAGCACGCGCCCTCCGCCCGTCTGCACCACCACTTACAGGTATGCGTGCCCGAGTCTGCCATCTTGACCGTAGTCGCCCACTGTGAGACTGACTGGCTGCCGAGCAGACTCTCTCCACTCATTTCGACCCCTCGTTTGGATAGCAAGCCAGCTCTAGCCCTAGGTAGCCCGTAGCTCCATCTCCGCATTACTACCTCCTTAGTCGCTACCACCGACCCTGAATTTTCGTCACCGTTTCTGCACCGCCAAACAATTATCGCTATCCTTGGGACCGCTTCTCGGGCCTGACAAGTTCCGACAACTTACCACAAGTTTCTCTCTCCCGCCCACACTCTTACCCGAACCATGGTGGTTGCGACAATCAAGTATGCGCTGCCCTCTTCCACCACCCCATCTCTCACCCCATCCGCTACCTACTAATCCCTTCTTCTTGCAGGTGTGTCGTCGTCGGCGACGGTGCGGTCGGCAAGACATGTCTACTCATCAGCTATACGACTAACAAATTTCCTTCGGAATACGTTCCTACAGTGTTCGACAACTACGCTGTGACCGTAATGTGAGCCTCCCTTTGCTCCACCCTGCCATGGCAGCGCGTGATTGCCGAAGCAGCTGCTGACTGCTTCCAAGGATTGGCGACGAGCCATATACCCTCGGTCTCTTTGATACTGCCGGACAGGAAGATTACGATCGCCTCCGACCGCTCTCCTACCCTCAGACCGATGTATTCCTCGTCTGCTTCTCCGTAACATCGCCCGCCTCCTTCGAGAACGTGCGCGAGAAATGGTTCCCCGAAGTACATCACCACTGCCCGGGTGTGCCGTGCCTCATTGTTGGCACGCAAGTGGATCTCCGGGAAGACACGGCGGTAAAGGATAAGCTATCAAAGCAGAGAATGGCTCCGGTAAAGAAGGAGGACGGCGAGCGGATGGCGCGAGAGCTTGGCGCGGTCAAATACGTCGAGTGCTCTGCGCTAACTCAGTACAAGCTCAAGGACGTTTTTGATGAGGTACGAGTCGGCACTGCAACCCCCATGCTTACGCTAATCTTTCCATCAGGCCATTGTAGCAGCACTAGAGCCGCCTGCGGCGAAGAAGGAAGGCGGCGAGAGAAAGAAGGGAAAGAAATGCAGCATACTTTGAAGGCGAAGCGACAGTTGTGCAGGATTGCATGCCGTGAGCTTTGGTTTACACATCTTCTTGAATTAGGCGTGAATCTTTTGGATACCTCTCGAATACAGGCGCCATTTGTGGGTAGCGTTCATTTCTTCATCCATCAGTTTGGTCGTTTTTCTTTTGCTGTCCGCATTGACATGGCGGTCACGTTCATGCTACAGACGCCTAGAGGACAGTCAATGGGCAGAATACATTCCCGTCCAGACAGATTCCGATTCTCTCTCCCTGTTGGGATGATATCTCGCCGTTTTTTTCTTGTCCTTTCCACGTCTAAATCCATGTCTCGTTTTAAATTGAATTGGGATGTGCATAGCCTATGGCTATTGCAGGTACGGCATGTTCTCATCTACAAGTCTGCATCGCTGTGTGTGTTACCCCTCATTTCCATCCGTGGTGAATGCTAGTTCGTTTTGCTGTTATTGTGGTTGCCTATAGCGAATTCGCCAACACGCCTTGTTATACACAATATCAACTTTTCTGTTCGCACAAGCCTTCGTTTCGACACCACCGCGCTTCGAACCTCGCCGCCTTGCAACAACCTGACCAGGACCGGGACAGGAACGCAGGCAACAAGTGCTAACGTAGGCAACTATAGATAGTGAGAGCATTACGCTACTCAAGCTCTGACCTAACCGGTTCGTCATCTCCAGTGTATCAAGACCCACACAAGTTACTTACAAGCATTCTACACTAGGTCAATTGAGCGACCGTGTTCGATTATGGCGAACCAGGAGGACGAGCGTCGGAGGCGCCCTAGGCCCTCCGACTACTCCTTGTTCCCTACCCCCCCTAGAGGACAAGCTCAAGTAGCCGCGCAGACAGAGGCCAAAATGGCTGCAGACTTGTATCAACAACAGCGCTTCACCGCCGACATCGTTCCTGGTAGGGGCGGTACGAAGTTCATGCGTTCTCTTTCAGGTAGGAATTGCATCACAGTGCAATGATAACAGACAAACTAAGAAACACAGAGCGAGTCCCGCAATCGGGCTACAACAGCGCAGCCGCAACCGCAACCGCAGCAGCAGCAGCAGGAGAAGCAGTGACAAAGCTGACTCAACGAAAAAACATCGCCGTTACTGCTACACTGTCGCTGCTCGAGGGGGTTGACGTGCAAACCAACCGGGCTAAGATTGAGGCAGTTGCTGAGAAGAAATTGTTCAAGGCGACGGGTCAACTTCCACCTATACCGACTACAGGTAAGTCCATGAAAGTGCGTGGGAAACCATTACTCACAACTTTAGCCACTATCGACAGGAATCATGTCTTCATCCGACGACAAGATCTTCGGGCACAATGCCGAGCTGTCAGTGAGGAGCAGCACTACGCCCAAGAGGTACAGAAGAGTCCAAAGAAGAAGATTTTAGAAACTTTCCGCGGCCTCTTCAAGAAAACTAGTGCTATTCCCGTGCCCCCTATGCCACAGAAAGCAGCAGAGGTGATCGGCATAACACCCCGCCAGCACCGTGTCATCCGAAGTCGCCCTATCATCTCTGCGCGAGTCGAGTCGCCAACTGCAAAGCCCTTCAGGTCTGGCACCTCAAAGTCCCTGCCCGTCCGAAAACGCGCTCATTCTCCGCGTCGCAATCGCCCCAGTAGACGTGCATCGCCCAGCAGAGACGGTCCTATTTCGCAGCGAGGTGATATTGAGAAGACTCCAGGACCAAAGGTCGGTGTCTTATTCGATCTCTCTATCCCACCCACGCCGCCAGCAAAGGACACTCCTCCAGAGTTCAGGGTGCCAAGTCCACTTCACAGGTCCAAGTCGGACCCAGACCTACATGAGACGTACGAAATCCATGAAGCCAGCTTGCGTGAGGATGTTAACCCACGGCTCCCTCCTTTCAACTTGACTCTGCTCCCCACTCCCCAGACATCCATCAGAGACGAACTGCCCGAGCGCACGAGTTCGCTTAGTAAGCCCGAGGGAAAGCGTGTACTTTTGCTGCCAGGTTCGAAGCTCGAAACTTTGCAACTCTCCGCACCCAATGGTGAGCATAGTAGCCTACTGCTAGGTCCTCACTTCTATTCGCCGATGGACCGGCCTGCATGCGGATTTGCGGAAGGCGAAAGTCCATCGAAAAACGTAAGTCTGCCTTCACTTCCACAAACAGTGGGGCACCTGCCTCGCTGCTTCTCACTCACTTGTACCCCGCTCCTCCTTCCACCTTGCTAGGGCAGATTAAATACTAACAACATCTTCCAGTCGGACCACACCCGTCTGCTCTACACTGTTCCGGGCAAGTCGGCCGCCAACCTTCACCAGGCCGCCAGCCTTCACCAGGTCTCCAGGGACGGCACGATCAACATGATGTACCAGGGCACCGCGAGTGACATTGATCCAAACTCCCCGACCGGCCGCGAGCTGAAGCATAACCAAACCCGTGCCAAGGCGAGTGAGGGCCGTCCTGACACGGAGATCACGAGCCGTGTGATGCAAGAGCTACGCATAGGCGAGAAGCACAGGTCGGCGCCACAGATGAGTCCTCAGCCTGGCCACTTCCAGCTCGATCATTCATCCTCAAGGCTCAATGACATGCTCAACAATGTCAGCCCCGATCGGAGCGAAACTCGGAGTGAGACTCAGAGCGAGTCGCAGCCACTTAGCCTCAGCGCCATGCCTAGTCCACTTCACAACGTATCTGGTCATATCATGCCAATGCGCCCGCACACAATGCCTCATGGCACTTTCGGCGCGTCTCCGCGAAACATGCCCAAGACGGTCGAAGACCACTTCTTCATGACCAACGAGCACCTGGATGTCGTGGGCAAGACGACATGGGACCTCCTCGAGGGCATACACAAGTACGATAAGGGAAAGTCCAAGGCCAAGCAGGAGCAGCTGCTGGTTCATATCGACAAGCGCACCGCACAGATCAAGTCTCACATGGACGCCCAGATCAGCAAGACCAACGAAGAGGCCGCTCGTGCTATCGACGACTGTGCCAAGCGCATCCAAGAGCGAACCGATCGCGTTGTGGACATTGCAGACAACCAACACAAGGCGTATGCCACGCTGAGTAGCGTTTCGGAGTCGGTCAAGGAGACCATCCCCAACGCACTTGCTGAGCAGGACAAGAAGATGGCGAGCATGCAGGCCGAGCTGAGTGACATGAAGCAGCTCTTGCAAGGTATGCAGAAGATGCTTGAGCAGAAGCAGACAGAGGCCAAGGCTGTTCAGCAACATGGTGCTGCTCCTGATCAGAGCCACACTCTCAACAGGGTTTCCTCACTGGGTATTGCCAGCTACACTGGTGCTGCATCTGAGGCTGGGAACATGCACGAGAACCGCGGTATGATTCCCCCCCAGGACAATCAGATGGATCCTCGCCTTGGATATCAGTGGTCTGCGCGTTCTGGATTTCCTAGCCGCAATGGAAAGGAAGATCGTCCGTATCCGACCAACCCTTACCACGCTCCCAACGGAGGTCACTACAACAGCCCGTATGCTGGTGGCTATTCTTCGTACAACTATAACCCCAGCCCCCCCGACCAGAACTTTCCATTCAACGGTCAGGGCCCGGGCCAGGCGAAGTAAGACTGTGCATGACTACATTGGAGGTTACACAGGAAGTCATTGAAACCAGAAGATGAAGTCATACCGGCGAGTGGAATGACTGGGCTGCCTTGTCTTTGAGGTAGCCTACATCAGATGGTCTTGTATAATATATATATATGAAAGAACCACGCGGTATCTTGCTTGGGGGAGTTGATGATGGTGGACAGCGTAATGGATACCCTCTCTAGCGTTGCTTTTCTCCCGAATCGAGGCTGGCCAGGACTAGCACTCTTACTCTGCTGACATGCGCGCATGAGCCGAGTACATAGGATGAATGAATACCATGTTAGATGCACTATGTCTTGGAGTGCATGGGATGTTGCAAGTGTGTTGAACTAACGTGGGCTAGGGCCATGATATGCGACCATTGAGCAACGTCACTGGAGAGGCCGCTCAGTCGGAGCAGCATCACTACAGAATCCACACAACCGGGAACAGCGGCCGCATCTAGGCCTCGTGGTGGTCTGTCTCTGACGCACTCGGCTGATAGGAGGGGCGCCCGCGCTGCTTTTCCGCCTTGCTGAAGAGTGACGGCCAGGGAGGGTCTCAAGAGAAGACGACGCAACACTAACAGCGATGCCCTGATTAGCCTTCCAATTAGACGCGCGGGCTGAGCTGTGGGTGGCCTCGACGAGCTTGGCTACACAGGCGCTGCAGTGGTGGCGCTAAGGACGGCGGAAAGGTCCACGTCCATCCATGTTTAGCATTACCCGCAGACGGCAGACCGACGACTACTGGACGAGCCACACGCCGCCTTGCGATACAACACCATGGAGGGCCCAGAGTCAGACTCTCTCTCCACGGCTCCTGTGTCCTCCAGCCGCGCCGCCGAAAGGGCCGTTGACTGCGACGATCCGACCCAAACGACGCTTGTCCAGACTACTACCGGTACTGCCCTCCCGTCCGCGCCTCCCAATGCCACAGCACTTGCCGCCAACTCGAGTCTCTCATTCGGAGCCGGCATCACAGATCCTTCGTTGCCCAGATACCACGTCCGCGCCCCGTCGACGGCTCTGAAGCTCGACACGGACCTCGCCATCTCGTCCAGCGCCCACTCCTCGCGTACCGAGCGAAGTCCCGCCAATCTGGAGGGCAACGGGGGCGACGCGCTGCGCCAGTCGGCCACGGCGCCGATTGCCATTCAAGACGGCTATCTGCGGACCGCCTGGTCGACGGCCAGCCTGGGTTCACTGTCGCCGGGCTCAGCGCTGTCGTCGCCCGCCCTGAACGCGCTGGGCGACATAACCCCGCTTCCCTCCCCACTGGTCATGGGCGACTCCCCCGGCCCGTGGGCCAGGGCCGAGCACCGTCCTCGCTCGCGGGGCCTGTCGGGCGCCTCTCGCGATGACGCCTTCCCCATCTTCTCAAAGGGCACTCTGTCGCCCTCGCCCTCGCTCAGGAAGAAGGGCTACTCGGGCTTGAAGGCCGCCGCCATCGAGGCCGCGGCTGCCAATTCGCAGCAGAAGAATGAAGCTGCCCGCGACCGCAACAGGAGCATCAGCGAGTACACGCCAGATGCCATGCACAACGTCCGTCCTCGCAATGTCACCATTGGCAACACATCCGTGGAGACGGACGCCAGCCCGCAGCAGCGCATGAACCGCGAGACGTATCTTGCCACACAGCGGGGGCTCGTGGGTACCAAAGGGCCGGCCATGCTCCCAACGCCGCCCGCGAGCAATGCAAGCAACCGCAGTGTCACCGATACTGACGAGGAAGACGTAGCTGACCAAGACAAGACGCAGTATATAGTGGTGCGGAGCGGGCCTCAGAAGACCAAGAAGCTGTGGCGTCCCGTCCGCCAACTCGGCCAGGGCACCTTTAGCAAGGTGTACCTGGCGACATGCGAAGCCACAAAGGCCAAAGACCCTCTCGATGAGAAGGCTCTAGACCCCCGGAAGCTGGCTGCTATCAAAGTCGTGGAGCACGGTCCTGCGGGGGGCGCCGATGAAGAGCGCGTAGAACTCAGCCTCAAGCGAGAGGTGGAGATGCTCCGATCCGTCAAGCATCCTTCTCTTGTGCATCTCGAAGCCTTCGATCACGATGACGCCCAAGCTCTCATCGTGCTCACGTACTGCCCCGGTGGTGATTTGTTTGATGTAGCCAGTGACCATCGCGACAAGCTGACCGTCGGCATCGTCCATCGCATCTTCGCCGAAATGGTCAGCGCCGTGAGATATCTACATGACCAACTCATTGTCCACCGCGACATCAAGCTAGAAAGTACTGCTTCCATTTTCCTACCGCCCGACACATGACGTGGTACATTCCACCAGTGCAACCTCGTAACTAATATACCTCCAGACGTCCTCCTTAACATTCCCATCTCCACCGTGCCTCTTCTCAAGCACCCCCAGAGCCACCCCTATGCCCTAGCCACACTGACTGACCTCGGCCTCTCCCGCCGCATTCCCGCGCCGCCCGAGTCGCCCCTCCTGACAACGCGCTGTGGCAGTGAAGACTACGCCGCGCCGGAGATTCTTCTCGGACAGCCCTACGACGGCCGGGCCACTGATGCCTGGGCGCTCGGCGTCCTGTTGTATGCCCTGATGGAGGGAAGACTCCCTTTTGATCCTCCACCCGGCAAGGCTGCGTCGCGCTCCAGAGCCGCACACCGCATCGCCAGATGCGACTGGTCGTGGGTCAAGTTTGGAGATCAAGACGGCGAGTGGGATGCGGAAAAGGGCAAGGAGTGGGCTGGGGCGCGCGAATGCGTAGAGGGATTGCTGAAGAAGGTGTCGCGGGGTCGTAAGAGTCTGGAGGAAATTGAGAAGACGGAGTGGGTGCAGCAGGGCATTCAGGTCGAGGGCGGACTGAGAGAAATAAGGCCGGAGAATGGACTTGGTGAAGACAGGTGATTGATAGTGAGGAGATGAGATTTCTTTCTCTCACCCTGGGTCTCTTCCTTTTCTTTGCCTCCACTTCCCTGTTGCTGGAGTGGAGTGGAGCAGAGCGGATGGGCTGATGCGGCAACTGTTTTTTTTTCAAAATCATGGCGAGAGAAGATCTCGTCTAACGTTACGAATTTTTTGCATTTATGGGGGGACCACGTAGGTTTTTACTCTATTCTATTCCATACTATAAGATATCCAGTACTTTGTTCCTCTCCCTCTCCCTCTCCCTCTCTGATATACATGTTCTACATATACACATATCCTCTACCGTTTTCTTTTTTACCATTGTCATCTTTTTTAGTTCTTTTGTCTTTTCTTGTCTTGTTTCTCTGTTTGTTTTATTCCCTTTATGCATTGTAAGGGTTGACGTAGAGTGGGTGGGGAGATTTCTCTGGTATCTCTCGCTACCTACTCTTTTATTTAGCATAAGGGATAGGGATAGGGATAGGGATAGGGATAGGGGTATACAAAATATAAAAAAAAAGACCATGAAATATATTCCTATACCATTTTGGTGACTTAGTACCTAGTTGTTTTCTGCCGGAGGCTATATATATATACTTATCTACCTTGTGTTATAAAAGGCCAGCACATCCCATCACTTCCTATCTATATAAGCTAGGCTAAGCTAAGCTACTATATGCAACAAAATCTCATCATACCATAAATGTCATGAATCTACACTTCCTCCGCATCTACCCCTACCCAGCATGAATCTTAACCCTCTGCTTAACTCCTTTCCTACACATGGGACACTTTGTCGGCCTAACCGGCACGTACCCATGTCTAACCGGGACCACAACATCCGCGCACCACTTGCACAGCACCATATGCCCACAAGGCAAGAGCGCAATATCAGCGAGTTGCTGGTAGCAGACCTGGCAAGCGAGGATGCGTGTCATTTCCCCTTCTGATTTAGGGGCCGGCCGGTCGGGCTGGCTGTCAAGGGTGACGATAGGCGGGGGCCGGGCGACAGGCGGGGACCGGGCTGCCATGCGGGCGAGAACAGTATCGAAATCGTCTCCAACGCTGGAGCGCATGTTGCTAATCGAGGCAAAGGGGCGGTTAGGGTCCGGGTTAGGGTTGGGATCGGGATTGTCGTAAGTGTTGGTTAGCATAGAGAGCATGGAGCGGATGCGGGATTCGGTTTGAGCTGGGGTAGGCAAGTCAGCCTGGGAGAGGTTGGTGCTGGTTTCAGCACGGGCATGGCTCGGCGTGTAGCTCCAGACAGCAGACTCTGGCTCTAGGCTTTCGGACAGCGATTGCGATTCTCGCATCACGCCCCAGAGGAGCTGTTCCTCAATTTCTCGGCGGTCGCGCCCGGAGAGGCCGTCGAGCGAAGGTGCTTCTTCGGTGCCGTCAGCGCGCCGCTGCTCAGCCTGGCGGTAGCGATCTTGTGCACGCGTGTACATTTGTGTCAGTGGGGATTCGTAGTCGTCTTGCTCTTGCTCCTCCCGCGTGCCGAAGACGCGGGCAAATCGTTCCCTCGTGCGTTGTAATTGGGCTTCTCTTCGTGTCATCGGTCGTGGTGGCTCGGACGGGTCGGCTTGTATGTGAGGTGTGACTGCACCTGGATCCGCTTGGCTCTGAATCTGGACATGGTCTACTTCTTCCATCAGGCCGTCCAGCGCGTCCTCAATACTCTGGTGCGGCTCCTCCGGTAGCTCCTCCTCCTCGGCCAGCACTCTCCTCCTAAACCTATTATCTGCCCTCCTCGCATCGTTCGGCACTCCAGCCCTGAGCTGGTCCAATGTCCGCGGTAAAAACCCAGGATCAACCTCTCGAAGTGGCTCCCCTATAACCGGCATACGCTGCTCGGTGCCATCCACCAGCTTTGCCACGCGATAGCCCTGGTGCCACTCCCACCACCTTTCTAAGAAGCCCGTCTGGTCCGGAATCTCTGGAATCCGCGTCTGGGAGGGTTCAAGTGGCGGGTCGGTAGCAGCGAGTCGATTGGTCCAAAACTCTAAACAAAAAAAGACACACGGACGTCAGCGCAAGAAGAGAGAAAAGAGCTTGTCAAAAGGTCTGGCCAGCATCAAATCTCACTTACGTTTGCAAAACCAACAGTAGTCTTGCCACCGCGTACCGCGATTCACATAGCCAACGCCGTCAATGTAGATGCGATATGTTCGCGTATGTGCCCGATGGTCGGCACACGCACAGCAATTCGGCGTCGCGGTCAAGCGGCAGCTGGTGGCGAGTTTGTGCGGGCAATGCGTGTCGAGACGTGGGCAGTCTACGGTTAGGGTGCCCATTGCGAAATCGAGATGGAGTGTGTGGGGTTTGTGCTTCTGTCGTTATAGTGAAGGTCATATAAAAGAAAATGGTCAATATATCAGAGATAAAAGCAAACGCAAACCAGGGTTGTTGGAAGACTACAAGTTGGTAAAGTTTGACCGTGTTGGCAACAGTTCGCGGTGCGCCGGTCCCTGCATGCATCAAGTACAAGGGGGGCTCACGTACGGGCCGGGCTGCCCCCCCACGAATTGCCGTAATATGTCCTGTGCTGTCATTGGGTGGCGGCGTGGCGGGAGCAGGGGTACGCCAAAGGCAACAGCTTAGCGAAAGATGACTGCCCTTCTATACCGTATGCACTATATAGATCTTTGAAATCAGAAAGTTACCATCAAACCCACACCCTGTTGCAATACGGGGTACAGTGTGGCGGAATTGGACGTGAGCCCTAGACAGCAGGGATCGATACGAGAAGGTAATCCGTAGTTGTTTCGATCAAACCCCTGTCGTCGACACTAACTTATACTGGGTCGAAAGATGATGTGACAATGGACGTGATCTGTAGTGTAGAAGAGCAGTGTCAGGGACGGGGGGCAGCCCGTACAATACATACGTGAGCCCCCCTTGTATGTAGTCAAGTAGTGGGGCAATGGGGGTCGCAGGTCGGGTCCGTGGGGTAAAGTGGATCCGTAGTTGCAACACACCGAGCCTCCAAGACTCTAACCCACTTCCTGGTAATTTTTCCGACTACACCTCATCAAGGTCTTGGTATATTGCTAGCATATGATCTTGCAATGTAGCGACGCGTTTTATTTCTAGCATGTACATGTGGCTGTGTCTCTACGCCGCATAGAAGAAATGATACTTTCCTAGTCTATGAATTTCAAGCGCCCAAACAGCTGATGCTCATGACTTGACGACTGCGCCTCGGCTAGCTTGGTTGCCTACATAACTACTACCCAAATGCCCTCTGGTAAGCATGTAAAAATCCCCACATCTTACATTACCATACTTCTCCACAGCCATGGAAATCCATAACTTCAATTCACGGCCTAGCACACCGCGCCGCGCCGCCCTCACCCTCAAAGCGTTCAATAGCCAGACGCTCAATCCAGAAATCCCCGTGTACTTACCCTGGAACCTCACAGCCCGTGAATTCCAAGCACTCATTTCCACACCCGAGGAATCTAGCATCTTGTTCCCAGACTCCCAACCATACTTCAGCTTCCCCGCCCTACGGCACTGGCTCTCGCGGCTTCTAAACACCCTATCCACACAAAATGATCCCACTCGCTCTCCCTACACATTACGTAGCCTGGACATTGAAGCAGTAGACTGGTTCTTCCCTGGAAGACTGGGCTTTATGAAGCTGCAGTCTTCGATTGAGAACGATGAGGCGGAGGGGAGTAACTGGATCCCAGGAGCCGTGTTCCTACGCGGACGAAGCGTGGCCGTTCTTGCACGTCTTTCCCCCACTCCACTACACCCCATCTAACGCACGTAGATCATCATTCAACCCGCCGACGCAACCGACGACTCGGAGAAACTCGTCCTGTTAACGACGCAACCCCGCATCGCCGCCTCCAGCCTCTCTTTCACCGAGATCCCCGCCGGCATGCTCGATGGCAGTGGCTCTCTAACCGGCAAAGCCGCTAAGGAGATCAAAGAAGAAGCACACCTCCACGTCACTCCTACAGATTTACTGAATATGTCCGCACTCGCTCTTGAAGATGATGATGCAGAACACCTGCAACAAGCCATGTATCCCAGTCCGGGTGCTTGTGACGAGTTCATTCCACTGTTCCTATGTCAGAAGAGGTTGACGAGGCGGCATATCGAATGGCTCAGGGGTAGGGCGACGGGCTTGAGGAGTGAGGGCGAAAATATCAGCTTGAGCCTTGTTCCGCTGGAGAGGCTGTGGAAGGAAGGGGCGAGAGATGGAAAAGCACTGGCTGCATTGGCGCTGTATGAAGGGCTCAAGCGCGAGGGCAGGCTGCCGGATATGCCTGCTGAGGTGGAGACAGAACCGGGGGATGTTTGTGATTAGGGGATGGAAGGGGAAGGTGGGAGCAAGGTTCGCAGTCTGAGTTGGTGCTTGATACGCTTTTTGATTGAAGTTTAAAATCGACTAGAACCCATTTTGCCCGGGTTTTCTTCGATCCCTGCAGTTCCTGACTCTTTCAAGTCTCTTTTGCTTTGATGCATAAATTAGAATATATGCAGTATAAATCGAGCTTGCCACCCAACCTAAGAATGAAAATATGACAGCTGTATCTCCATGCGTTCATCCGCTAGGTGGAACCTAGATGATTCCTCATCTGACACTACACGGGAGACAACGTAGTGGTAGGACCTCTCGGTCGCTACCACGAAACGGGATTCGGATTGAAACCCAGAAGCTGAAAACTTTTTACTCCAACGGGACATGTTGGTACGATGTTGAGGATTAGCCTGAACCACATAAACTTGAGACTGATCCTGCATGCTTCCATGACCTTACAGCAATTCGAAAACAAGCTCAAATTAAAAAGAATGCGTCAGAAACATTCCCCTCGGATACCTATCAGAGGCTTTATCCGCAAACGGGATTTGAGTCTAGCGTATATTCTCAACAATGGAGAAGAAGGACATCTAGCGGGATCATTAGGACTAATAGGGGGATGTAAAGGGTTTGCATGTAGTCGTGATCAGGCGGTGTCATATTCTTATGTCGCCTTGTTGAAGTTTGTCGGACCAGTCTGGCCTATACTTTGTTTTCATATGCTGCATCAGATCGACCAAGGAGGCGGAGAGGGCGGCGGAGCTCGGCCATTTGCAGGAAGAGAGTTCGAGGACCAAGAGGGCGTTGGAGTACAGCTGGATAAGGTTGCCGCCAAAAATCGCGGGGATGTTCTGGATAAGCACGGTGCCGGCTCGGTAAACCCAGTGTGGTGTAACAAAGACGTGAATGCCGCCAATGCTTACTACAGCCTCACTGTGGAACGTTAGCGTTGTATTGAGCGATACTGCAGGTCACGTACAGAACATGCCATGCACTGCCCCAGCAGGGGTTTAGCAAAAGATGCGTCATGTGCAGTGTGATGCGGATGGCAGGCAGCAGCTCGTCTTTCTCGTCAAAGAGTGGTAGGAGCTTCTTCACATTTTCCTTGGCCTCGTCGTTACCCTTGCGAAAGCGGTTCTGCATCCTATACAGTGAGCACAGATACTCGGCTGGCTTCTTCTTGTCGAAGCACAGCTCTGTTTCCTGCAATTGTTAGTCATGCGTTAGTCAGGTCACAGGGGTGGTGGTAAGAGGCTTACAGGTTCAGGGAACAGCGCGGGCCGGTCCAGGGTTGAGGCAATCTGATTCTCGAGGCTGAAGATGGTCATGTGCATGGCCTGAAGCATTTGGACGTCATTCGGCTCCAGCTCCTGCAAAGCGCCTTTGGATTCCAGGTCAAAGGCCAGCCGGCCGGCAAGAGCTACCTGTTGGCCGATATTGCCACTCATGGGATCAAAAGAGCTGTTGATGGCAAGTAGCAGAACCGAGCGAATGGTGTCAATGTTTGGCTCCAGTGTTGCGAGCTCGAGATGCTCCATGGCATCTGCAAAGTACTGGGCGGCCAAGGAGCGGTATCTGATTGAATTGGCTTGATGGTATGCTAGCCTACCTGTGGGGTTCCAGCCATGCGGCTGCTTCTTACCAGTGTTTGGGAGGACATAGCAGGCTATGGAGTAGATCATATACAGCGTGAACTTTTCCGTCGACGACAGGTCGGTGGGCAGGTCAGGCGCCAGGTAGCGCTCGGAGATATCGATGATGGGAAAGATGGGCTGGATGATGTCCAGATAGAGCTGCACGAGCTCATACTGCTTCTCGGTAGAGTCCTTGTTTATAAACTGCCACTCGTCAAACTCGTTGTCGGTCTGCTCGGCACGGACATTGGTAGCGGCATGCAGGCGGGGCGACTTGAGTAAGCACGACTCAGCGCCCAGGTAGCGGTAGCTATTTCCGGCCTCGGCGAAGTGATGTTCGTGTCGTGGCGAGTCGGACAGGATGGCCTCGCTCTTGAACCCGCCCAATGCGCCCTTCTCCACGAGGCTTCCCGAATTGGGCGGTGACGGCCCGCCTGACAAGCGCCGCACACGATCCACCAGCTCGCTGATATAACTGCGGCCTGGTGAGCCGGCTGCGGGCAGAGCTGCATAAAACCACTCGACTCACCTCCTAGGCAGCAGCTGGTTGCGGCCGTGGTCGTAGAACATGCACTCGACACCGGCTCTTGTACATTGCCTGTTCCCGTTAGCCCAATGCCCCCCCCCATTAAGCAATAGCAGTTAATGTACCTGCACTTGGGCAGCAGAGTATCGCATCCGCGGCGACAATCTCGGCACCTCTTGCATGCGGGGAGGCTCTGCGACAAGGTGAGTGAGTGCACGATCCCAGATGGCGGAGAGCGGTCGGGGTTACCTGGACCAGCGCCTCCACGTCGAGCATGGGCATGGGCGCGGGTGCGGGCGCGGCCAAGGACATGGGCATGGAGGGCTTGGGGGGGCATGGTGGTGCTGGGAGCGGCCGCCATGGGGGAGGTGCAGGTGTGCAGGGAGGAGGAAGCAGAAACACGGGGTACTAGGGTGACTGGGGGCACTGGGGGCTTGTATCACGCCTTCATCGCCTTTTCGCTCTGTTGCTGGCGGCGCGACGGCGAACGGCGAACGGCGACGCACGTCGAGACTCCAAGACGCCAGACGCAGGACGGCACTCCAGACGGACGCGATGGGACGCCACGACGCCTGGACTATAGATCGTATCGGGCAAAGCGCCGCGCGCCCAATACAGCAGCGATCACCGCGGCCGACCATCCCGCGACTCACATGCTCGCATCCATCCGCGCTGGGTGAACATCACCATCACCATCGCCATCACGAGCTTTGCTTCATCGCCAACGCCAACGCCATGAACACGGCGTCCTCGGCGCACGCACGCGACCACGATGCAGAACAAAAAGATCAAAGTCCGGCGCCGCGTGCTGGCCTGTGCCCGCTGCCGGAAACGTAAACTCTCGGTGGATACCACTCTCTCTCGTGCTCACGTGTACATGCTGACTTGACGAGTGCGACGGCAAAGTCCCAGCCTGCACGCGATGTGTAGCCGCTGGCTGCCAGTGCGTGGGCTTCGACTCTTCCACCCAGCAGGAGGCGCCGCGGTCCATTGCTGACTTCCTTGAGGCCCATATTGTCCGCCTCGAGGGCCAGAGCACGCCCTCAACAATGCTTTCTGCCGCCCAGTCCAGTGCCGCCATGTCGTCTCCTGCAGAATCCAATGTGTCGGACCCAAGGTCAGCGCCGTGGCGTCCTGAAAAGTGTACCTTTGCCGACAGCCTTGTCAATCAGGTCATGGAGGACATTACGCCCTCGTTTCTCGGCGTCTGCAAGGCCCGCCCCTTCCTGCAGTGCGTCATCAAGGGCACACGTCTGCCGTCCAAAAAGGGTCCTGTTCTATCCAATGATCTGAACGAGAACCATCCCCGCTCCATTCTCAACCCCCAGCAGACCAAGGCGCTCTTCTACAATCTCATGCCCGATGAGGTGGGAGCCACCAAGCTGCTCCAAAACTACCTGGATCGTGTCATTACACAGTATCCCATATACCACCGCCATGACGTCACCACAGCTTTCAACTCCATCTACCACAAGAAGGTGCCGAGCCTGGACGAAGACTGCTTCCGGAACCGCTACATTGTCTCCATCATCATGGCCATTTCACTGAGCACCAGCGCGCGGAACAACGTGAAGAAGGCAAACGACCTCGCCTACCAACTTGTACGCCACGCCATGCAATGGATCCCGGAAGTTGCCACCAACGACCTACCTGGACTGCAGGCTATTCTGCTGCTAACCCAGTACATCTTCCTGAACCCCAAAATGGCTGACTTGTGGCTCCTGACTGGTCTCATTAGCCAGGCCGTCATTGACCTTGGTCTGCATCAGGAGCTGCCAAATGACGTCAAGGTTTCCGCCTATCAGCGCGATATGCGACGGCGTATATTTTGGTGCGCATGGGAGATGGAAGTCGGCGTCTGCTCCATCTTCCTGCGCCCCACTAGCTTACCCATTAGACGGATCGACGTTGCCTTCCCCTGGGAGGTCGACGACACGGGCATCACTACGTCTAGCACAGCACCCACTGGACGTGTGTCGAAATTCACGCAGCGCATCATCTGCCGATTTCGCTCTATCGAGGCTGATATCATCTCCGTCCTATGGCATGGCGAGTCCGTGGCCAACGAATACGCCTCGTTGGAACAGTGGATGCAGCATTGTATCGATGCCATGGCCGAGTGGAAGCGAGAGATTTATGCGGCATCAAGTGCAAACAAAGATCGCAGCTTGGTTGCACGATGGGCCGAGATGTGTCTGTACTCGGATATCGCCTACCCTTACATTCTGTCCCTGCTAAATCGCTCTTCTCGACGGATACCCCATCCGAGCAGAAGACAGATGATGATTGCCTTGTTGAATGCTGTCCAAGTGGCTGACGGATACTTTAAACAGTCCGAGGCAGAGGCAGGCAAGATCAAATACGTCTTTCATCCATGTCACCATGTCTTCGACTGCGCCCTCATCTTCCTCCAGGGCCTGCAACGTTGCAAGCAGGAAATTGCCCTTACCTACCCATGGCAGGACGTAGAGCAATGGATGAATGTCTTCTCCAAATGTTTCTTGTCCATTTCCGAGCGATGGGCGGCGGCGAAGAGGTGTTATGAAGAATACGAGCGATTGCTTTTACCGGTCAAGAAGGAATACTTGGAGTACTTGGATCTCAAGCAGACTTTCCAGTCGCCACCTCTTTCCCACGACGCGTCTGATGCGGCTAGTCTGTACGAGTACCAGGTGCCCCAACCTGCCGTCACACAAGCCGATGAATACCAATTTTGGACTATTTTTAACCCCATTACTTCAACGACCGATGTCGCTGATCCCCTGGGTAGTGCCAATTCATATTGTCCGCCTCGGGACTGGAATGCCGAGTTTTCTTTCAATGATAACATGGATATGATGTTGGAAGTGTAATTGCATAGCCTGGACGAATCTTGGGTTTGGTTTGTTTGCGTTTGGCGTTTGTGTTTATCATCTTGGTATCAGTGTGATTGTCCCGATAACGGCAGGACGGCTGGCAAAAAATATCATCTTTCACTAGCGTCTAGACTCGAAATATAAAAATGACGTCCACGAGCACAGGTCTATATACCCGAGCTCAACGTGTTTTATCTCCAATTACAACTCCAAGTTGATAGTCTCTTCTACCTCTGTCGGTCTGCCCATTCGCACCACAGCTTTCTTACTCTTCAGGTCCATGACGATATTAAATAATGTTCCACTTCCGCTCTCTTCCGTCTCACGCCTGTTTATCGCACATGGAAGATTTTGCTCATCCTCGAACAGCCGACTGACTTCTTCCCAGCTGGGCTCACTACTCAGCTTATCGGCCTTTTCAGCCATGGTTTTGAGCCGAGTCGGCGAATCTTTCAACCATACGGTATCGGTTTCGCCAGGATGATCGCCAAGCAGGTGGTTCGTATGAAGTACTCTACCACGCGCATCTGGACGCACATGGGCGAAGGTGCTCTTTGTAAACTCCAAACCTAAACACGTCGTTGCATCAGCTAGCAGAATATGTGCTGACGAGGCCATACCGAAGCCCGTCAGCTTCTGCACTGCTTCTTCCACCGACGAGCTCTCGAGCGCCATGCGCAGCCCAAAATGCGCCGGCATGCGCGTGGCATCCACACCAAGCACTTTAATCGCATTGAACAGCGTGCCCACGCCCTCGCTATTAAACCCAATCTTGCCTATAATTCCTGCTTCCGTAACCTGGACAATCGTCGGTTTACCGTCTTGCACAATCTTTGTGATGATGAGGTTTTTCTTTTGCGCCTCCAGCCACTAGAGGTACATGGCCCAAAACGTCAGCACAAAAACCTTTTTTGGTAATTATCCAACCCATTTTTTCTCTCTCCATAAATAGACGAATGAATGGAACTGAAACACCCCTTACATACATCCCAATTCTGCGCCAGCCAGCCGCTCTTCTCCGTCATCCACGCCACAGACGTACACCCATCGCTAAACAGACCAAAATTGATCTCGGTCCGCACATTCAATGCTACAATATCTAGCACGTCGCGTTCAGCCCCGTCGGCAATTCCTCGCATCTCCTCGTGATACGCGGGCCATTGCGCCTTGGCTCGCTGTTCGAATGCCGCGGCGTGCTCCAGTACCTGTGGCCAGCGCTGCTTGCAGTTTTTGAGGAACAGGCAGGCGTAGAATTCGATGCTGCGGTGTATTTGTAGTTTGGCGGCTTGACCATGGCGGTAGCCGATCTGTGGGGGTGGGTTGGGATTAGTGTTAGATAGAGTGTGAGATGACGTAATCGGACTGGACTGGACGAACATCGTAAGGTTTTCCTGAGCACTCCACGAACAACATGGTAAAGGGCCGGTGAATGGATAATAAGAGGTGATGTGATTGAAGCGGAACTGTGGAAGCGAGGAGTATTATGGTCTGGAGCTGCACCTCTAGGCCTTTTCTAAAGTCTACGAGGCGGCACCTCCTCGGTCGTAACCTACGTTTGCCCCGCCTGTGTTTCCGTCTGCTATTCCCGTGGAGTTCGGAATGCTAAGAAAACCGTTGCACGGTATTTGTAAGTGTAAGAGAGTGGATTGTTTTTCCTTTTACGGTATGATGCTTTAGGACATGCTTGGTTTTCCCTTCTTTTCTTAAGAGTTGGGGTAAGAGGTGGTAGTATATTCTGGTACAGCAGACGTGGATCAACTCTTCACATGTCTATATCTCCTTGTTCTCTTATCTCAGAGACTTTCTATGTCATCTTTCTCATCTCCTTCTTGCCCTTCCACTTTCTCTCCTCCTTCTTTCTCTCCTCCTTCTTTCTCTCCTCCCTCTTTCTCTTTCTCTTTCTCCATATCATCGTAACTATCATCATAGTCATACTCATACAGGTCCCAGGCATACAACAACCCACATTCTGGCCCACTCTTCAATTCAACATCGCATTTACAACCCTCGTCTGTCTCTTATCACCATTTGAACCATGGGCAAGATGCGTTTCATAATCCCACGTTAGAGAGAACTTCTCCGGCCCATTTCTCAACGGTGAATACTTGTCATCTACTGCGCTGTTCATTTTTTTTCATCACCCACTCTCGGCTCCCATTCAAGCTAGTGCATGCTATATGGTCAAGGTGTTTCGCGTCGGCGATGAATTTCAACCTGACCCAGCGCCTTGTTCGTGCATGTCTGACGGCCACGCTGAAGGTTTTGCAATTCGCTGGGATCTTGGTGCCCCTTCTTCCATGAGGGGTAAACTGCATGTCTGCGAGAGTAATGACGTAGTTTAGGAAGTTTTCGGGCCTCATTTCCGTGCTTATGAGAAAGTAGAGTAATACCATGCTTGGTGTGACGAAGGAAACAGTGGTAGGGTGAAGGGAGATGATATAGAAGGAAGGAGTGAGGGCTCCGTTGTTTGGGCTGTGCCAGTGCGTAACATGACAAAGCTGTCGCAGTAATTGCCAAAGGTCACGTCGAGAATGGCAATTACTTGGCTAATTTCACTATTTAGGAAGAACATACATTGCGATAATTAGCCCCTCTTCTACAGATGAAAGCAAGGAAAGCCTAGTACTCAGAAGCTCAACGCTTCGTTATCGTCGAGTCGGAACTCGAGAGTGATGGTTTGGTAAGGATCCCACGGGGGTGGGGGGCTGAATGATTGCGAGTGATGTTTAGCGCCGATGTCGTTATGTTGAAGGGACGTGAGTTTATTTGTGCGCGTGATTGAAACAGTCACGATTGGGTTGGAAATAAGAGAAAAATTGGAATATTGGACTCAGACGAGGCACCATGCAGGAGTCATGACTGGAGAATAAGGAAATAAACCATAGGAGAATGTTTGGTCAAGAATGTTTTTGTGAATGTTTTTAGACGTCTAGATTTAAGGAGATTCCTCAAGACATAATGATGAGAGCCATAAGTTTAATATCAAAGCACGCAAAAATACCAACTCTGGAAGTAACTGCTATCCTGTCGTTGTTTCCACATTGTAGACTGAGAAGTTACGAATCCGTATTGGCGCCTTCTTTTACCATGATTCTTTGCCACGCGTCGCTATTAATTAACCTCTTCTTTATCTTACGGATATTCTCCTCTTTTGTGCCATTCATGTCGACCTTGATCAGTCAGTAACTGGTTCTGGCAATACAGATCCAACACTCACATCGATCAAGATGCCACGCCGGCGATAGTCGTCCTCGACAGGCACAGTCTCAACTTCATACTCTGTAAACCGTCTCTCGAACTTCTCATCGCTATCATTGCTATCCCGAGCTCGCGCCAAATACCTCACTTTTGCGTTTTGCTTACTAACGCGCAAGGCTATCACAACGTCAGGCTTTGCATTAACTTTGGATGCACCAGAAATCAGCAGATTTTCTGCAAATGGCCGTACACTCCCAGAATTCAGCTGCTCAAGGTTCCTTGGGAAACCATCAATCAAGATACCGGATTTTGCCGGCTTCTGACTGATTGCACTTTTGATCGCGCGACATATGAACGGGTTTAGTTCTTGAGATGTCAAGAATCCTTGGTTTTCGAGGTTATCTCGGATAGTGGCTGCGAGTGGTGTGCTATGGTTCTTGTGCATCCAGTTACGTAGGTTGTCGCCAACGGAGTAGTGGGTAAGATTGTATGTCTGAGACAAATGTGCGCAAAGCGTTCCTTTCCCTGCACCAGGTGCACCTAACTGATTGTTACCAAACCATCAAGCGATGGATTCGTAATGCGTACCGAGAACATATATCATCGTGAAGCCGCGCTTTCCGCTTGAATGCTTGGACGGCTTCATGGAGCTTTGTTGTTGATAAGGTTAAATGAAAATCGGTCGAAATTTATATTATGGAAACCTACGTAGAAGAGAAACTACTTTTACCTTCCAGAAACATGTTTCACTTAGCGGACAAAGAGATCACGTCTCATGATCCTGCGTAATGACCATGATTTGTTTGTTTGTGTTTTGTAGCAAGCGTCACCGTTGTTATATCAGGGATCGACGTCCGAGAAGGCGCAGCGTTGCCTACTTACAAGTGCTAAACTGGATACTCCGCTAGCTTGCAATCGACCCCTTCACTTAACAACCATTTGCGGGGAACAGATCAAGATGGTGCTTCTTTCGTTACTACATGAAGACTCAGCTCTTTCATGCATTCTTGCTATCCTTACTGTTGTTATTTGTGCCATCGAAATTTACCTCATTTGCATTCTGACCGCTGATCTCTTAAATACTGACGAGGTATCTAAGATTCGCGTTAGGAAGTTCACCGAACCAACATATCAAGAGCGTGCTGCTCCACCAACGTTCGGGAGATTCAACAAGCAACCGGTTGAGCAAATCTCCATACCAGCAGCTAAGAAGCCTACAGTATTAACAACCAGCGGAGGTCACAAATGCACAGTCGAGGACAGATCTGATATCCCAGATCCCTCTCAGCAACCAGATGCCCCTGTCTCTGTCAATTACCACGCATCTCGATTGTGTAACTACAAGTGTGGATTCTGCTTTCACACCGAGACAACATCCTTCATGCTGGATGGGGAAAACACCAAACGCGGACTGAAACTGCTGAAAGAAGCCGGTATGCTCAAGCTCAACATCGCAGGAGGAGAGCCATTTCTCCACCCTAAAAAGCTCACCATGATGCTACAGTATTGCAAAGAGGAACTGAAAATCGAGAGCATCAGTATCGTGAGTAATGGCAGTAAGATAAGCAAAGAGTGGATGGCTGCAAATGCTCAATGGCTGGACATCTTAGCCATCTCCTGCGACTCGTTCAATTCGCTGACCAACCAAATGATTGGTCGCGGCAAGGACGGGAAAAACGTTGAGCGGCTGAGAGACATCGCTGCGTGGTGCAAGGAATACAGCGTCAAGTTCAAGATCAACACCGTTGTCAATACATACAACTGGAACGAAGACATGGCCGCCCTAATCGCTGAGCTAGCGCCATTCCGATGGAAGGTTTTCCAGTGCCTCCTTGTCGCCGGCGAGAACGACAGCCCAAGGAGAAAGCGGGATGCAAGAAAATTCTTAGTCACCGACGAGCAATGGCGTGTCTTCTGCAGTCGGCACAAGCACCTTCTGTGCTTCGTTCCAGAAGATAACAACTCCATGGCCAGCAGCTACTTGATGCTCGACGAGTTCATGCGGTTCCTAGACAAGGGAAATGGCATGATTAAACACAGCGAATCGATTCTTGACGTTGGTGTCGTGGAGGCTATGAAGCAGGTAGTCTGGGATAGGAAGTCGTTTGTTGAGCGTGGTGGAATTTACGATTGGAGTAAGGAGGATGTAAAGCAGAAGCCGATGGTGGGCGCATGTGGGACAACGATTGATATTGCAGAGCTGGATTTCTAGCCAGGAATGCAAAGAAACGAATAGGGGTATTGGTTAGAGTTTCCGCTAGCGTGATTGGTTACTCCTTCCCCAGGAACCAAGATTTCGACAGGGACATGATGACGCAAATGTTGATGCACTCATGACGCAGGGAGTGGAAGACGTGGTTTTGCAGCATCTGAGAAGATTTACGAGAGTTGTAGAATGAGGCGCCAGTATTGCCAGGGGCTGATGGATTTGTCACCGAGTTGACTGTTTGTGTGGGATAGATGCGTCACGTGATAGAATTATAGTTTTGAAACGTCACCCATAGTCGTCACGTGTCGTCTGCAAGCCTCGGTTCAACGTTGGATTATGTATGTGGTTCTCAACAACCGCAGCATTGAACATGGGCTACCAAAGTTCAACGTCCTGACCCGCTGCGGTTTCGCTTCCTTTGTAGGTGTACTGCCGGGGCAACAATAATTTCAGGGCACAGTGCGCATGAAAACAGTGTACAAGTCTACGATGCTCCATCATGGTCCCAGCTTCCATGTCCATGTCCATGTCCATGTCCGTCGCTATCTCCGCCACTGGCGGCACCTTCTACCTCTATGTAGTAGGTGCACGCCCATGGCACTGTCCATCTACTCCTATCCTTATCGCGACGTCATCTCGTACGCGACGGCAACAGAGGGTGCGCTTGCCGACTTGTTCGCCCGGCCACTGGCCCCAGGACGTTTATTACAATCAAATAGGCCAAATATCTTTCAATGAAATCCATATAGCCTATAGCCTATAGCCCCACATGTGTTAAGCATGCCTCGCACTGGATTGGTGCAAGAAAGTGTGGGTGGAGTGAAACACCAGACACAATTTAGTAGTCTGATAATTTACTGGGGAAGAGATTGACCGGCACCGAGACTGGCACGGCGAAGCTATACTCGGCGTGGTAGGCGTTGTTACGAAATGCCGGCTGTGGTTGTCCCTGCATCTGCTCACGGAGCAGTATACGGGGTGAGATGCACATGTCACAGGCCGAGAATAGATTCACGGCGGGCGGTCAGCATAGGGGTCCAGTCCACTGAGCCAAAACGTCGAAAAAGTAAGGCTTGGACGGTTGCACGTTACCTTCTCCGCGTGGCCAGTGATGCCAGTGATGCTAGTGATGATGGCTGACTGTGTGCAAGCATGCAAGTGGCAGAGGGTCTGCCAATGGTGGGCGGCATTGACAGTGGGTGAGTGGCTGCCGTTCCTTTGTTCTGTGCCCTGGTGTGCTTTGTTGCAGAGTTGCAGAGTTGCAAAGCAGGCATGTCCAGGCGGCAAGCAGCACAATGAGTTATGAATTAGAGCCTGAGTGTGGGCAACAGCCAGGGCAGTGGGACAGGCGCGAAACAATGAAGATTAGATTGTCCAGCATTGTCCAGAGCGCCCCTGGCACAGGCACAGGCACAATGGTGTAGGTGACGGCACACGCCGTCCCAAAACGCATTAGACGCAGCCCTGTGCGCGCATCCCTCGTTGGGTAGGTCGGTGGCCAAATGGCCATGGACGTCTGGCTGCACTGCTCACAACCTCACGACTGTCGAGTTTCTCTGTACCGCTCCGCTCGCTGTCTGCTGTGCCCTCGCCCCCCTCGCCTCCCCCCCATCAACTTGCCTCTCGCCATTGTTTAGCGCTGCTTCGAGTGGATCCACGCTGGGCCCCCCACACACCAGCGACTTGTCCGCAGAGGCCTTCTCACAGCAGGGGTTCACGCACCAGCACCTTCACTCGCCCGAATTCCCGAATCCCGACGACAGGCACTGTGTGCTCCCCGTATTCCATAGTCTGCCCTCACCCGCGCTGGAAGCACTTTGTCATTCTCTGTTTACGGCTCTCGGTCTCACGTCAGGTCCGCTTAGCACTCGCAGCACCAGCAGCAGCAGCAGCAGCAGCATCACCAGAAGCAGCGTAGCCCCTCTCGAGCACGCCCTCGCCGCCAGCAATACCCGCCCGCTAAAGTTTATGAGCGACCGCCGCCACAACCTCCCACAGTATCTTTACATTCATCACCCGCAGCAGCCCGTCCAACCCGACACCCGCCGCACTAAAGAGCGCACACCCACACTCTACGCCCCTTACGCCCCTTACGCTCCCGCCTACTTGCCGCCGTACGGCCTTGCCCTCCCCCAAGTTCCCCCATATCTGCTGCTGCACCCATTCCTGCAGCTTGCGCGCATCGACCAAGTGCATCAATCCGCCTCGCACACGCCCTTTCCCGCCGTAATTGTGTCTCCCCACTCGCTGAGCCCGCCGCCACAGCGGGACTCAGGCCGCGCCGCACCCAAGAAGCCACCCGCGAAGACGGCACAGGCGCGCCCCGATACCACAGATGGGCATAAGGAATCGCAGCGCAGCGTGCCCACCAGCGCGCCCACGATGACGACAAACGGCGTGCCAAATACGGCGAGCAAGCAGGAAGACGACGCTCCACAGACGCGCAGCCAGCGCCCCTCGATCGTCTCACAGCACTCCAACTCGGTGCCTTCGACGCCCCTGCAAGTCGCCCGAAAGTACACTACCCGCTCCCGCTCGCCCTCTCCAAACGGCGGCCTTGGCAGCCACTCCCCCCGCTCCGTCTCGTCAGAGGCTAACAGCACCATGCCTACGTTGCGTCCCGCCCGTCCCTTCAAGTGCAGGTTCGAGACTAATGTCGGCATGCTCGGCCGCCGCCGCATGCCTTACCAGTCTGACGAGATTTTGGAAAATGCAAAAGAGGAGCCCAAAAAGAGTCTGGATCCCCATGAAGACGACAAGTTGAGCGGCGACATGCGCGAGCTGTACGACCGGTTAGAGCCGAAGCAACAAGACACCGAAACGCGTGAGCGCTTCATCCGCAAGGTTCAGCATATCCTCGAAACCGAATTTCCTGGCACCAAGATCATGGTGCACGTCTTCGGTTCCTCGGGCAACATGCTGTGGACATCTGAGAGCGATGGTAGGTCGGTCATGTCACATGTGTCAGGACGCGCTAACAGTGACAGTTGACATATGCATCCAAACGCCCATGAAAAGGCTCGAGGAGATGCATCCACTGGCCGAGGCGCTCGACAAACGTACGTATGCATCTTGGTTTAATAGACCCAGCTAACATTCGCAGACGGCATGCAACGCGTGGTATGCATACCTGCAGCCAAGGTCCGGATAGTAAAAGTCTGGGACCCCGAGCTGCAGCTCTCCTGCGATATCAATGTGAACAACGTAGCCGCAATCGAGAATACGCGCATGATCAAGACGTACATCCAGCTTGACGACCGCGTACGTCCGCTAGCTATGATCATCAAACACTGGACAAAGCGTCGTATTCTGAATGATGCTGGTGAGTCTTTAGCTCCCTTTCATTTCCCCGCTAATATTCTCAGGCATTGGTGGCACAATCAGCTCGTACACATGGATATGTCTGATCGTCAACTTCCTACAGACGCGAGACCCGCCTGTTCTGCCTACCCTGCACGAACTCCCTGACCGAGCGCGGGATGAGACGACCGGACAGCCGTCGCTCTCGAGCTTTGCCGATGATGTGGGCAAGCTGCGGGGGTTTGGGGAGAACAACAAAGAGAGCTTGGGTCAGCTGCTCTTTCACTTCTTTCGCCTGTACGGGCACGAGATAGATTACGAAAAGGAGACGATTTCGGTGCGGCAGGGTAAGCGGATACCGCGAGAAGAGAAGGGTTGGCATCCGGGCGGTGGTCAGAAAGAGGGTGTCAACCGGCTGTGTGTCGAGGAGCCTTTCAACACCGAACGCAATCTAGGCAACTCTGCTGACGATTATGCGTGGCGTGGGATACATCTAGAGTTGCGCCGTGCGTTTGATCTCCTTGCAGACGGTCAGCAGCTCGACAAGGCGTGCGAGCAGTTCGAGTACCCACCTGAGGAGAAGTCCAGCGCAATATTTAAGAAACCACAGTCGCAAAAGGCCATCATCACCTCGAGCGTGCCCAACCGCAATGGGCGGGGTGGACAAAACTCGCGTGGCAGAGGCTTCAGTCTTAAGAACCAGCATGGGGGTAGCAGACGGTCGTCAGGCAGCTCTAACTATGCACAAGGCCGCCCACCCTTCCTGCACAGCCCGCCCATTCCTGCGAGTGCTGGCCCAGAGTACTTTAGCTTCCCCAGAAGTGTCCACGACCAGCTGCATGACCAACTGTATCAGCAGTACCAGATGCTGGAGATGCAATCAAACTCGCTACGTGCTCAGTTGGCCGCTCAACAACATGCTCAGCAGGCACACCAAGTGCGCGCAGCGCAGATGCACGCCCATGCCGTAGCTCAGGCACAGGCTCAGGCACAGGGACGAGCACAGAACAGTGCTAGTGGCTCTCCGCAAAAGTCGACCTATCCCAATGACCACCAAAGCCCACGATTAGCAGAACGAGGAATACCACCAAATACTCTCCCTCAGGGCTTTCTGTACAACTATCCCGGCTTCTTTACTGCATCGCAGCCGGATCCCAATGGCTCGCCGGATGGATCGCGGACGAACCCATCTTCCCCGTCTTTGAGTAACAGCCTGCCTGGCGTCCACCGCGGGGTGCACCGCGCCTCCAACGGAAGTGAAACAAGCTCTCTTCGCTCGCACTCGCAGCCTCCACGTGGCATTGGACAGTCACCCATCGTGGGATACCAACCTATGCCAAACCAAGTTGTCGATCCCGGGACGTTTGCTGGCTACCCAATTGCGCGATCTTCGCAGGATGCGAAGCCACAGACGGAAGCCCCAAAGCCAAGCACTTCGCAACCCGAGTCGATACCCGTTACTGATACCAGCACGCCGAAAGAGTACGTGGGCTACTATGTCGCAGAGCAGCCGGTGCGCTCATTGCAGGAATACGCTGTGTCGGCGATTCCATCCTTTAACGAGTTGGCCCAACGCCGCCGACGTGTGTCGCCCGAAATCACACAGCCTCTTTTGAACACGGCGCTGCGGCGCGTCACACGGTCACCTTCCCCTCTAGGAGGGCATATGCGGAGCTACTCAACCAGTGTGACCCAGCCTAATGACGTAGTTACGGATCAGCGGAAGTCACGTATCGACTCTGTTCGACCACCTGTCGAGAACGGTCCAGTCATTGCAAACGGCTCATTCCCGAGTCAACCTCGTCCCAGGGGCGATACGGCTGACGCTGTGCACCCGGAGATGCCACCCCAGGCTCCACTCATGTACGCCGTCGACCAGCAAGCGATGCATCAGATCCAGCAGGTCCAAGCTCGTCAACAGATGTTGCTCCAGGAGATGCAAAGGCAGAAGATGGTGGAAGCTATGGGCCCTCCCATCGTTAACGGGTCTATGAATGGGGTTCCATCTGGGGAGGCCAATGGGTTGACGCGAGTACCGAGCGAGGGCCAGTCGTTTCCCGTATTAACCGACGGCTGGATGAACTACGACGCCATGAACGGCCACCACAGCGACCGTAGCGAGGACATATCTCCGACCCGCACAGTTCCTCATCAATGGGGTGCGCCCGCATACCCCAATGGCCTGCCTCCTCTGGAGACGTCTAACGCGCAGCGAGCATATCCCCAGGAGGTCAAGTCGGCCACAATTCCACTTCTCTCGCCCGTGTTTGAGACGCGCACACCGTCGCCGACTGCCAACCGATCGTCCGACCTCGGCAAGCTTGTCAACGGTAATAACGCTCACAAGACCCAGCCGAAGCCACCGACTCAGCGGCAACGCGGTGCCTCGCTCACGAGCGGGTCTAACGGCAATAGTAAGGACAGCCGTGGGCAGCAACAGAAAAGTGGTCCGAGTACTGAGAAGACGACCAAGTCCAACACAGGTGCCAGTCCAAACTCTTGGCAACAGACTACCCGTAAGAAGGGGAAGAACAAGAAGCCAAGGGCGCTAGATCAGAAGCCTATGGGCGAACCGTTACCAATCAATGCAGCGGATCGAAAAGGTGGCTAGATGTTGGCATCTCTCTCTTGGATCTAGATCTCTATTTGTACGGCTGTTTGTTCTCGCCTGCTTTTGGATATTAGACGACAGAGGCATGCCTGAATGCATGAATGGGGCCCGTCTCGTTCAGGGATTCATTCTACAGTGCCGGTGGCCTAAAGGTGCCGATTCGGAACGACATACGCCGCCATGAGCGTCAGTACCATCGTACAAAATGGCGAAGCATCGCAAGAAAAGAAGAGCAAAAACATTGGGCATACGCTGCCCTCATCTCGTTGACCTTGCTGTCCTATCCGGCGGCGCGACTCACACGCTCGCGCAGAGCGCATTGTGTACTTGTCCCCATCTGTAACGGCGTTTTTATTGATTGACCATGCTGTGCGCGTGCCTCCATGCATGTAAGTTATCGCATCACTTTGGAGTTTTGTTTTTCCTCTTTGTATCGTTACATCAAGGGTTTGCGCGTTTTCAGGTCATGGATAAGTCTCGGTAGCCTACCCAAGCGTTGTGTCTTTTTTTCCTTTGCTGCTTTCTGGGTCGCTGCTTGGCTGGTTATAAGGTGTGTTTCCCTTTTCGTCAATGGGGCAGGCTCACATTTTTTCTACTCGATCTCCCCACCCTTCCGCTCCTCCGCCCCGTCCGCAAGTATATTGTTTACTATGGGTGGTAAAGAGTTTTGGGGAACGGAGAAAGCGACGGGGACAATATGTGTATGTATAGATAAAACGGGGGTGGATTCGGTTGGGATCGGGTTCCTTGAACTTTTGGACGCTTGCTCGTTAGCCTGCTTGTTAAAAGTGATGCCCCGAGATGAGGATGAGACAGCGAAATGAGAAATTATTAAAAATTTACATAGTGGACACTTTTCGTCTTCTTCATTGTTTAATCGAGGTAGCTGATCGGATTTTTAGTGGATGAGTTGGCATGCTACCTTTCTAGATACATGTTCGAACGTTCTACATGTATAGGTTTTGGCCCTTATTTTTCTGGAAATGTCGGGCTGAGCTGAGCCTACCTATTTCGAAGAGACATGGGGGCCAAATGCTGTAAGCAACTGGTGGGGGAGTGGGGTTTAGGCCTTCTTTTACCTCTCGATCTTGTTTCCTCTTCTTTTCTAGCGCTGTGCAAACTAATCTCTACTACAGCTGGTGATCATTAAACAACGAAAAGCTACGACGTCGGATATCGCAAGGGTTTGCGTACGGACAAATCGGCGAAGCAAAAATGACTTTGTGCAAGTTTTGCATCCGTTGTCTTGAAGGCATACATGATCCCGCCATCACTCCTCGGCTTGGATTGAGAGCACCAGCACCAGCACCAGCAGCAGATACAGAAACCGAAAACAAACCTGCGGAAATTGAGAGATACATCTACGGTCATCATAGGCAGCCGGGATCATGGTCTCAGAGTAGCGTTGAAGAGAAGTGCATCATCTGTGGAGAAATGTCCTTTCCTGAAGGAGACAACGATGTTTTCATAGAAGAGGAAAGGGTCAACGCCATAAGCTACGTCAGCATATTTGAGCTCGACATAGAAAAAGATGTGTTGATAATGTCCCTGAGGTGGAAGGGAAATGTGACAAAAATAACGTTGGCACCCGTTAATACAGCAAGAGGCATGGAAAACCTCTTCATGAAACTCGATGGTACTACCGATGGACCAGGGGTAAGGGAACTCGCGCGCCGGTGGGTGGAAGAGTGTACCAACCACCATCGCCGATGTCTCTTGCACGACCTGACTGCGAGCTTTATCCCGACACGACTCCTCGAAATCAACAACAAGGCCACTCCTGCTACGTTCCGGCTTGTACTTCGATCACAATGCCAAAAAGATACCCGTTACCTCGCACTCTCACATGTCTGGGGGGGCGGCCCTGTTGAAGAGAAACTGCGGCTCTTGGGCTCAACATACAAGGGACTACGCCAGGAGAAACCTATAAATGAGCTCCCAGGGACCTTTCATGACGCTATGATAGTAGCGCTGCGATTGGGGGTATACTATATTTGGATCGACAGTTTGTGTATAGTACAAGATTCCAAGGAGGATTGGCAAACCGAGGCCGCCACGATGCAGGACGTGTATCGGCACGCATACGTCACCATCTCAGCGTTATCTGGCGCAAATGAGCATGCCGGGTTATTCTACAAACGGGATCCAAAACAATTCACTACAGCGGTAGCAAAGATAAAATTGTCGGCCTGCGGCAAGGCGTCAATGTATTATCGCACTACAGATGAATGGCGAAGCCGATTTCGGCCCTTCTTCAGAGACAACATTCTTATAGAACGTGCATGGTGTTTCCAAGAACGACGCTTATCCCCTCGCGTTTTGCACTTTGGTGCCCTCCAGGTGTTCTGGGAGTGTCACGAGGTGACTGCGAGCGAAACTGTGAGAAATAGCTTTTCTTTCTCCTCCTCCCAGCGCATTCTCTGGAAGCCAACAATAGAAATTGGGTTGCAAAACAGCTATTCGGATGATGCATGGGACAGCATATTGCAAGAATGGTACGACACCGTCCACTCATATTCAGGCTGCAAACTCACATTTGCTTCGGACAAGCTGGTTGCAATCGCGGGACTTGCCAACGATATGCGACGCATCTTGCAAGAAAATTGGCCGGACCGCGATCATGCATACCTTGCTGGACTATGGGAAGCGGACCTTCGTAATGGATTGTGCTGGAGTGCCTATGGCAGGGGGCGGCCATCAACATATCTAGCCCCGTCTTGGTCCTGGGCTTCCCTCGATACTGAAGTGCGTACTGAAATGATTGAGCGACCTACAAAGACGAACCCTTGCCACTGGTTTTTTAGCGAGCATGAGTGCATAGCACATACCGAATATGCCGGCCAATCCGATACCGGGCAGGTTAGCGGGGGCACTCTCGTCCTCACAGGTCCCATTGTGGACCTATGCACTCAAATCATATATGGCGAGTGGCTAATGAATGACGAGTATGTAGTCCACGAGTTTATGGATCATATGACGGGCGCTCGACTTGATATCCCCACGCGTTCTAGCCACGGCCGCCCACATTCAACACTTGTAGAGTTTGACGCACACGTAGCTAGGAAAGTAGTGTGCATTCCAATGAGGACCATGTCGAATCCTGAAAGGGAAAGAAAGTACCAAGTTTTTGGATTGCTGCTTGCGCCGGTAGAGGGGACTGACGACGTCTATAAGCGGATTGGAGCACTTTTTGCTTGGTTTGACACGCAAGAGATTGCTATTCAGTCGTTTGAGACTTTGCCGAAGAAAAGGGTAACTGTGATATAGTTTTTCTAGGTACTTGTGACGAGGCTTTTGTTACACACTCTTCCTGGTGATTATATGAGTAGGAGTGCAGCCTATGTCGGTCAATTGGAAGAGATGAAAGTAAAAGACCAAATATTTCCAAGAACGCCGGAGAAGAGGCAGGGGGTAATCCCCAAAGAGTCAAGCTCGTTTTGGGCCAAGATCGTTTGGGTACAGCAACTGCACGGGCCTACTGTGATCTCCGTCGACCAAGTGCTTCACCCAACGTATCTTTCAACTGCGATTAGCCTTTAGACATGCTTTTGAGTGTTGCAGAGAATGTAGAAGCCATAAATTTCGACAGATACCAAGTGCCGATCAAAGTTTCTGACGCAGAAATCGGGACCGGAGTTGAAATCGGAGTTAAGCATTCGCATGGGTGACCAAGCTTCTCCACAAAGCTTAGGCAGGGGCGATAGTGCTGCTCCACTCACCCTTCACAAGACAAAATGACACACTCACAAGCATCCGAAAAATTAGGCAGGCTGGTTCTTGTTGACTGCCGATACACCTGCCGTTCCTTATCCTCGCAGCGCGACCCATTTTCGGTGGCAAGATCCACAGGAGCGCCAACTTATCACCATTCAGAAAATCGCGCCCAAGCTCACGCATTTATGCTTATCGCTGATTCTGACTTGTAAATTCAATATAGAGGTTTTCGATATCATTGTCCGTATCAATGTTGGTTTAAGCAGAGAAGTTTCCGTTCCTGCTTGCCGAGCTTCTGGACTTGAGGCTTGAATAGTGGTGCGACTAAAGCTAGCGACGACACCGTGACGATGGTGGTTCGCAACCCCTGTCTCGAAACCCCATGGGCCAAGTTCTCGCCAATAATGGTAGTTTCTGGGGTCTCCACTGGGGGTCTCCGCGAAAGATTTCATCCGTCGAGTTAGCCAAAAGAAAGAGTGGATATAAAGACGGTGTTGCCACCGGCATAGGATCGCTCAGGATTGATGGTCTGCCTTTCTTTTGTCCTTTTCTACAAACGTGGGCATTGATCAACCAATATGGCAAATCCGATAAGCATGGCAGACGAGAAGCGAGTTATCTCGAAAGTGCCCTCCTCTGAGGACCTTGAGCATGCTGCTACTCATGGCACCTATCTCGACAAAGCTGAAGCTTCACATCTGTCTGAAGAGCATCGCCAATACCTACTCGAACGCCATGGGACGCTCGACCTTGACCCTCTACCTACAATGGGTACGGCAGATCCATATAACTGGCCGCAGTGGAAGGTTAGTCACTTATAGTTTTCTATCTAACACGGATTAACAGCAAAATAGAAAGTCATGAACCTTGTTTTCGTGGCCTTTCATGCCATGATGTGTGCTTTCCCTGCGTCAGCCATCATCCCTGCCTACGAAAATATCTCCGAAGACCTTGGTGTAAGCATCCAGAGGGCATCATATCTCACGTCTTTACAAATCGCGATACTGGGTGGTGCGCCACTGTTCTGGCGTCCACTCTCGACACGGTATGGACGCCGACCTATCTTCATCATCTCATTGATCGGTAGTTTGGTCTTCAATATAGGCTGTGCGAAGAGCCACAGCTATGCAGCAATGGCGACCTGCCGTGCCTTCCAGTCATTCTTCATCAGCCCGCCAAACGCGATTGGTAGTGCAGTCGTTGTCGAGACATTCTTCAAAAGGGAGAGGGCGAAGTTCATGGGCATCTGGACTGTCATGATCACGCTCGGTATACCACTCGCTCCACTAATATTCGGATTTGTAACATACAACGTTGGATACCGGTGGATATACTGGATCCTTGCGATCGTCAACGGCATTCAGCTCATTCTCTACTCACTCTTCGGCCCTGAGACACGCTTCATGCGACACGACAATGCACAAAACGCACAATTCGGTTGGGCAGCCTATAAGAAGATGTATCTCAACTTTCGTCGCATCGATCCTACGCCTATGACGGCCTCAGAGTTTGTCTCTCCTCTGCGACTCTTTAAATACCCGTGCGTGGTCATTCCAGCTTGCGCATATGCCATGGTATTCCTATTCGCCTCGGTGCTCTCTACTGTCGAAATTCCACAACTTTTCGGCGAGAAGTTCCATTTCAATGCGCAACAGATAGGGCTTCAATTTCTCGGTCTCATAGTTGGCACCGTGATTGGCGAGCAAATCGGTGGCCATTCTAGTGATCTTTGGATGCGCTGGCGAACCAAGAAAATGGGAGGTCGACGCCCAGCTCCAGAGTTTCGCCTCTGGCTCAGCTACTTCGGCATCTTGCTCACAATTTGCGGTGTCGTTGTCTTTCTTGTACGCATTGAGCAGGCGCCAAATCTTCACTGGAATGTGACACCTATCGTTGGCGCAGGTATTGCCGCTGCAGGCAACCAGATAGTCACAACGGTGTTGATTACATATGCAGTCGACTGTTATCCCGAAGAAGCAGGTAGTATCGGTGTTTTCATCACCTTTGTGAGACAAGTTTGGGGCTTCCTTGGGCCCTTTTGGTTCCCACCTATGTTTGAGAATGTGGGCATTGCGAACAGTGCTGGAATTGCTGCAGGGTTACTCGTGGGAGCTAGCCTTATTCCTGTCATCTTTACACATTGGAAGGGGCACAGCTTGAGAGGGATCATGTCGGAGAGAATGTGAAGCGAGCTAGAATACCAAAGCATTTCACGCACTTCAGAACTATCAAAGCCTTCTTCCGACTGCTCAAATACCGTTTACGGTCCCCTAGCTATATCTTCAAAGCTATGGTTTCCCCCAAATCTTTCATCTACAAATTCGCTTTCAAGTCTTCTGCTTGGCAAAGCGCCTCCGCGTCCGCGACAACATCCACACCATACACCTGCCGTTGTATATCTGCATCAGCCCACTTATCTGGCACCTTACCCGGCCCAGACTTGAGCTTCGCAAAAATCTTATCGCGCTCTTCCTTTGCTTTTCCTGTACCCAGATGCATGGCTCTCCCATTTTCCGCCGCAAGCTCAACAAGCGCTTCCGCCCTGGGTTTCCTTAGTTGCTCGTATAGGCGCAGTGCACGCTCGATAGTCTCGGGTTTTCCGTCAGCAATACGCTTGGGCGAAAGCACGACACCAAGAACAGCGCCGTCTTCAATGGCCTGCGCGGCGCCTTGCGCCATGTGTGGAAGCGTCGGATGGCAAGCATCGCCTACCAAAGCACTGGTACCGTGCACCCAAGTAACCAAGGGGTCGTGAACTCTCAATTTCCACTCCACAACCTCGCCCTCAGGCACGAGATTCAACATACGATGTATCATTGGACAGAAGTCGTGGTAGACTTGCAGCATAGCCTTCTTGCTTCCTTTTGTTGTATACTGCGCATCTGGTGCTCCAGCGAAGCTGGTGTCAGGCTGCGCGGTGGAGATGTTGTAAATTTGCTTGTTATGAATCGGGTACGCAATAATGTGTTTCTTCTCGCCGATCCAACGCGTAACAGTGTCCGAGTCGATCAACTTGAGTAATTCGAGGTCCTTCTCCATTTGATCCCGGTTGAGCATGATGCGGTATGCGGCCTGGCCAGAGTCTCGTGCCGCGCCAGTATGGCCAAGTTCCTTGAGCATGGCAACTCGTGTGGAGCTCTTCACGCCATCTGCACCGAGCAGAACGTCACATTCGACTTGATATTGTTCTCCATTGCCTTGTGATGGTGTGACTTTGAATGTGGGCTTTGGGCCGAAGCGCACGTCCGATACGTTGCTTCCCAACTTGAATGTAATGCCGCTCTCCTTCTTGCAACCCTCGTAAAGACCATTTGCTAGACTGGCGCGGTGGCCCACCATGTGTGGGTACTCATACTTTTCCCGTATATATCCAAGATCTACGTATCCTAGCTCTTTATCTGTTGAACCTTCTCTTATGGACGTATTTGCACATTGTACCGCTTCATCGCGAATTGGACCCCAGCAGCCTAGCTTGTCAAGAATACGAGCCATGTTGGGTGCGAGCTGGATACCGGCACCAACGAAACCCATGTTGGTTGCATTTTCATAGATTGTGATGTTCTTGTGTCCGGCTTTTGCGAGTGAAAGAGCCGCGGCGAGGCCACCCATGCCTAAGGCATTATTAGTGACTGTAGTTTGGTTGTAGGGTGTGACAATGGGTACGTACCTGCACCAATGATCGCTATTCTCGTACTAACCGCCATTATGACAACTTGGAAACAGATATATCAGCTTTGATAGGTGATTGATGAGTATCAATGCGAGTTCCTGAGGGCGTTGGCTAATAACGATAGTCGCTAGTGACTATATCCGAGAGTTTGGGTAAATGTTCAGAATTTCCTCAAGACTAAAAACATGAGGCGTTTATACCTTCTGTGTCCTTATGCGCACAGCTCCTCCCAACCTTTCTCCGAGTTCAATGTTCGTCGCCTCGGGCAATGTTCACGTGCCGGTAGATGTCTTAACCGGATCCGAGGAGCTGCTTGCACCTTCCTAATTCGAGAGGGGAAAACGTAAAGTGTCAAAATCCATTCAACCTTGAAACAACTACAGTTTGTTTATCACTAACGTCAGGATTACTGACGAACATATATTGCAATCAGCTGTTTCTCCGAACATGCCTCTGATGGAGTGTTGTAGCAACGGGTTACACCCCACCGTGGGTGGGGCAGATTTTAGCGCGCATTTTCCTGGCGCCCCACCGGCTTCAATGACCGAACTTCGGCATCTGCGGCAATAGGTGGTGCAACTGTTTGTGAGCCACCAAAAGATAACGTGAGCACTAAAAGTTCTGCGTTTTAGACCCTTCTTGATCGTACCTTGCTGTAAATGAGATCCGAATTTGACCAAACAAAGGACAATGTTGGAAAATGGCATCGATCGTCAAGCTCCAGTACCCTGGGAACAATTTCAAGCCAACTCTCCACTACCGGCACTGGGCTAGGCTATCCTCGACTCTGAGAACTTGAACTGGATCCAAGATGTTATTCAGTTATCATAATAACGGCAATTCGAAAGGATTGGTATCAATGTTCGCTTCATGACTTCGGCACATCTTGACTGGTCCCGCTACCTATTGCTTACTGCCGTGGAGAACAAAGATTCCACTACACCACTTAGTGATACGATTAAGCCGACAGCGATCTTTCAGTCATGCACTTGAGAACAATTGGCAAGATCAAATTCTACCTAGGTGTATTCTGTCATTATATTGTAAGCCTGTGGTTGTATCGAGTACACGTCTGAATCAACCCAAATAGTACACAGAAGGTGATTTTAGAACTATCTGCTGTGACCGACATGTGAGTAGTGATGGGACACGGTATCAACGTGCAGTGAGGGGCCGAATACCCCGCGTTACCCGTACTGTAGGTACCGGTAATTTTTGTGGCTTGATGTGGGGTAACTTCCTCATCATTCTCTGACAGATCGTATGCAACTGCTCCCCACCAACCGATCGAACAACTGACCAGCATTCACTAGTCTTCGCACTGAAGCCACCATTGGCTTCAAGGTCTGATTGATATCAGGAGCGGCTTTGTGATCACGTATTACGCGATCCAGAGCAAGGAAGAGCGTTTATCCAACAGAGCGCTGCAGCTTATCACTCTCGCAAAGATACAACTTGGGTTCCAACGCGCGCAGTATCTTTTAGATAAACGGAACTTCTGGTTCGAGATTCGAAAATTGTAAAGATTCCAGCAGTTGGGGTCTAGAATGGCACGAAGGAACTCATTTGACGAAGCGTCTGCCGGCTTTCGATCACATCTCCCAGATCTCAACAGTCCGCGGTTCACAACTGCTGCAAAACAAAATGTCTACGAGTATGTTCAATCTATGCAAGATAATCGCGCGCCGCCCTGGCTATACGACTTGACAAAAGTATGGGAAAAGCTGCTGGAAGAACCATACAAGGGCATAACAAATGACGGAAATATACGCGAAAGTCTCTTTGATGGACGCGATGAAGGCGCGGATGTTGCTAGTGCGGTTAAGAAGACTGAAGATCTATTGAACCATCTCACAGATGAGCAGAGGAAGAAAATTTTATATCCCATAAATGCGAGGGAATGGCGTGCCTGGAGTAACCCGGAGTTCCTACTAAGACCGTTTGGTTTGCGACTTGAAGAAGGTAAGAACGACAGCTCTGCGATTTAGGATACTTCTTTAACTGTCATAGTCCCGGAACAAATCGCACAATCTATTCTCGCTGTGGTCGAAGCGTCTCTCTCACCAGAGGGTTACCAGAAAGCACTTGCAGCTATGCGCGTCAATCACTTCCTGGGAGAAGTGGTCAAGCTTCCTAATATCTTGAACAAATATTCCTACAACTTTCTTCTCTTTGGTACACCATCTGTATCTACCTCTTCGCCATGGGGTTGGCTACTCTACGGTCATCACCTCGACATTGCATGTTTCTTCAAGGGGCCTCAGGTCATCATGAGTCCTTCCTTCACCGGCGCAGAACCCAACATCATCGATGCAGGCGAATGGAAGGGCACTGAGATCTTACACAAAGAGGGGAGCCTAGGGTTAAAACTGATGCAGAGTCTGAGTGTGGATCAACAACAGAAGGCTCAGATCTTCAAGAAGATGAGAGACGAGGGCATGAAGCAAGTCTACGGTAACTCCAATAACGATGAGACCAAGCGTGACGAACTCGTCACCGATACTTGGGGTCCAGACGATCAACGTCACCGTTGCGGTGCCTTCCGCGATAATTGCATTGTACCATATGAAGGCGTTCTTGTCTCTACATTGGAGCCTTCCCAACAGGATCTCATCCTATCCATCTGCCACGAGTTCCTTCTCTACCACCCCGCCAAAGCTCGTCAACGCAAGCTTGAACAGATCAAACAGCACTTTGGCGAAACATACTTTTGCTGGATTGGAGGATTTGGCGATGATGATCCGTTCTACTTCCGCATCCAGAGTCCTGTTATCCTGCTGGAGTTCGATCACCATTCAGGCGTGTTTCTAACGAATAAAGAGCCAGCAAAGTATCACACACATACCATTGTGAGAACGCCGAATGCGGGAGACTATGGCCAGGCGATTCGACACGGCAACGAAAAATTACAGTAGGACTGAGGTTTCCAACGAGACGCATGTCTGATCTTTTCAAGTGTGGTAGATGAACCTCATGACTGTCGTGGGACAGTTTCTCTCGCTTATAACAAAACACAGGAGGTCACTTGGCAAAGGATATCATACTGTTGGTATAGCTTCTTTAGATAGCAAATCAAGCTATTGGGATGCTAGCAAAGGGTCTTGAAACTCCTGCTCGTAAGCTTTCTTGCACCAACGGTTATCCTTTCTCATTCCCTACAAAAATGACCGCTCAGCAACCTCTCCTTATTCATACCCCTTTTTCAAGCAATCTTTTAAATGCCGCACCACTTGAATTGTCCACTAGCAGCGCCACGATGTGTAATCAACCCACAACGTTCCTTGGTGCCATCGGTGTGCCGGGAAATGACAACACGATCCAGCCCTGGATTCGAGCCAGGGTTAAAGGTAGTAGTATCCTGTACGAAGCAAGGATAAATTCGTAGGTCGTTGTAGTTTGTTTTGCAAGAAGTTGGGATTCCCGCAACGTTTGGGTTGTCGCCGTAGTACTCTGGATCTGCTCGGTGGAAGTGGGTTAGTCGGGTTGGAACACGAGTGGAGGCGATGCGGATAAGGTATGGGACTTGGGCTGATGTGTGAGAGAAATGACACATACACTCCTTTTGGTTGTCGCCTGTGACTGTCGTAGGGGGTTGGGCATTGAGATGGTTAATTGCATCGTTGTAACTTTAGAAGTGTTTTGTCAGCATTTCCATTTCCATTTCCGGTTCTGATCGTATGGATCAGGAATTCAATTTACGTACCACTTGTTCTGAGCAGCAGTCAGGAAACGGTAACCACCACCGCAATCAACTGTGGCTCTGCGATCGAGCATGACTGAGTCCTTGGCCATTTCAGCATCGACAGGGCTGGCGTGGACGGAGGAGCCGGCGATGAGCGCAAGGGCCAGTGTATAGAGAATGCTGGGAGAGTACATGATTATCTCAGGTTTAGAAAGTGAATGATATTAATCAAGTATGATGAAAACGGTCGATAATGGGTGAAGATACTTCTGAGAGAACTGTCTACATGACCCTACTTATACTCATGAGCCTATTGTATTGCTTACACATCCATAGCTGTCTGCATCAATGATATCCATCGGTTCTCGGCTCAGGCTACCAAAACCCATCATCGATGAATGTCATAAGACATGAACAAAAGCAGTATGTGGATATTAGCTTGGATGGGGCTCATCCTTTGCACTTAGGCCTCCAGTTCTTGGCAGTCACAGTGTTGGTGTTCGGTGTTGCCATGTTACATTGGGACTCCACCCATACGAGTGAGATGACGTTATAAGATTCCGAAGGGCGAGCGGAGGGTCATACGATTGGAGTCAAATGCCGGGTGCGCAAGAGATCTTCAGTAAGATGGCTTTCTAGTTCTTGGTGACTTCAAGGGGAACCAGGTGAATGTCTTGGGCAGTGTGGTGAACATGCTCGTTGAGTGCTCGTTTTTGACTTCTAGTCATATCAGTGGGTAATTATTCACGCCGAATCAGAAATAGATCATGGCAGTGCCTTTCCGCGACGTTCTATGGATAGGCAAGTACGTAGCAAATTCGGAGAAGTGCTTTTCATACAATGTTCATGAAGACAGTCCCAATTTTGAATCTCATCGACATCAGGCAAAAGTTTTTGGACGAAGTATATAGAAGCACTGAATAATCATCATGTAGCATACGTTATGTAGCGAATGTATATATTCTGCAAGAAAACAAAAATTTCCCTAGTCAAGTTCCGTCCCCTCATCTATCATATGTTCATAAATAGTCTATCTAGCAAGGCGCCCCATTCTGCATCAATTTGGTCAGCAATCACTCCACACATCAGAGATAGCCGGGCAACTTACCGCTTCAGGAGGGCAGCCACACTTGCCATTCGATTGGCAGTCACCACACCTCCACGCATAGCAGTCGGTGTCAAAGTCACAAGGATGGTCCATACATAGTTCTTGGCGTACGAAAAGGTTTCCCTGCGCTAATGTCAGTAATCACAGTCCAAGTGTCAATTAGCTACGACGTGGAAATACCCTAACAATAGATGATTCTCCTGGTGCAGGAGCCGCACTGGTGAATGCGAGGGCTGAAGCGAGTGCGAAGATTGTGGTGATGAACTTCATGATTGCGGTGCGGTAATTGGGCTGTGAAGGAGTTTGTTTGGAATGGTGAAGGTGAGGAGTTTCAGTGAGTTGATGCTATCGATGTAAGGGATGTATGAGAACTCGCTGGTTTAAATATTCTACAGATACTCAACGCTGTAAGCTACCTGTTGACGTCGTCACATCACATGTTGCAGTTATTTGCTTACCCTTGAGGTATGATGATCTCAATGCTCGATCGATTTCAATGAAGGTGTCTCAGATGCTTCAGAATCCTCAAGTTCACGATGTAACCTAGTTTCTTGCTGTCAGGCATGTTCGTAAGGCGTTCGCTGAGAAATGCATCTATCGTGCACACTACCTAGTCGAATGAATGTCAGATTCCATACACCTTTCTCATCTTAGCAGTCCCTAGACCCTCTGTTATGATGTCAATTGAAAATTCTATGAGACAGACAATGAGTCTCGGGGTCCGATTTGTGTGGGGTTAGGCGTGCATCCGCTGCCGACTCCCGCACAGCCGCAAATCTATTAACCAAGAAAGGATAAAATCGCATGCAATAAGGGCGCCAAGATGAAATATGGCTTATTTTGTGGGAACGTATGGGAAACCTAAAGTGCTAGGCTTACTGATCGTCACTGCCTAGGTATCGATATGTACAAATTCGATCCAAGCAATTGCCAAGGCCGGACCCTAGTTTAGAACCACGCCAAGGATTATGTATAGGTAGACAGCGTAGTACGTACTTTCAGGCCGAAGTAATACTCAACGTAAGAGAAAGATTGGGAGGCCTCGATGATCGAGCCCACGTGACAGGCAGATGACGTAGGTAGCCAAATGAGTCATGCGAAGACCAGGTCTCAGCCCCATCCTACAGAGGCTGTGAAGGCTGAACATTCCATGCTATCTATACAAACGCTCAAAACCAAGCAGTTTTTAATTCCGCAAGCTCTGGAACTACTATTTTCTTCATTATTTACATTTGATTACTCTTCCTTATATTTTCAAGGCAGCCCTCATTAGAAGAAACGGCCGCGAATCCTACCGAATATGACAGCTGAATGGGCACAGAGCCAGCGTGAGGGCTGGTTGTGTAGACTCTACGGCAAAGATTGTGGTGATGGAACGCGGAAACTACCAAACGACTGTGTGCAGTCGAAACTTGTCACTGTACTAGAAAACCTGCTCTCGAACAAGACCACGCCCAAGGACGCAGCCGTGGACACTGCATCCCTGATCATGTCTCAAGAAAATGTCGGCACTACTTGGAGTAATCTTTTGGGACTCTATCTCAACGCGGCCGAGACGTTTGGCAACGAGCAACAGTTGGAAGCGCTAGTGAGCTTTATTGTAGAGCTGGCGAGCCTTCCCAATGCCATCAACAAAGGCCCAGAAACCAAAAAAATAGATATAGGAGGAGAGATGTTGCATGTCAAACCTGGCGAGGCGGTCGTTCTTGGGGAAGATAAATTGTGGAGTGGTCTGCCGCGGTTTTCCCAGAACGTGGGCGAGAGCTTCCAAGGTGAATAACAGCGATTAAAAGGATGCTTCCTCTCTGACCAAGCCCCTATAGGCCCTGAAAAGTACCTGGCGGACCTGCGTTCGCCAGCAACACCCGATGCCGCAAAAGCAACATGGAAAAACTTCAACACATTTCTAGCTCTCCTGGCCAGGAGCCGCGACGCTCAGAATATACCAGCTCTCGCAGGTTGGGTAAGACTTGGTATCAAGACATTAGTCATGGCGCTGGAACAGTCGCCTGCCACACGTCTGGGCCAAAATGTCGAGTTGCATGCACCTGCTGCAGCACAATGGCTCCACATTGCTAGCGACGAGATCGAGAAGCTCTGCAATGATGGGAAGGAGCGATACACTCCCGGAGACCTTTGGGCAGACAAGGGAGGTGGCGAGATGTGTGACAGCGCAAGGCTGCAGTTCTGGAGGACCAGGATAGGAGAGTTGGGATACTGATATATATCGTCCTATAGAATTCGATGAGATGCATCTAGAAAGAGCATATATGTGGACATGATGAAATTATATTATTACATCGAGTGAAACTTGAAGACTGCGATATTATCACTACGGTATCCGAAACGGATGCGCTTCGGTGTTGAACACAAAGTCATCCAAACTAATTACGTCATGGTCGCTGAAAATGAGGTAGAAGTATTTGAGCGTCTCGGCAAGCCAAAAGCTCTCCATGCTGTCATCCTTCTCTGGGGGTACGTCCATAACATTGCGAAGCGCTGCGTTGCCAAACTCTGTCCGCGTATGGGCCTCAATCGCCTGGAACATGTCCCACGCAATGTCCTGATACTTTTCCTCGCCTGTCAGTCGAAACATGTAAAAGATTGATTCGATCGCCTCAGGTCGAAGAATATATCGGCCGTCATGTACGGTACTGAATGGAGCAGAGCCGGGTATGAAGTCGCACCCTGACGTTGAGGGACATGGAGTCATTGAAAACACTTCCGGCATTATTCCGTTGGGCGCATTTTTGTACGTCCATGCGCAACCGTCTGAGAGCTTCCGGCCGATATCGATATGAGTAACATTATCAAAGAGTCGTCCACCGAGAGCTAACATTCCCCCTGTATAACACACCAAGTGCTGCCCTAGATCATCTCTCCGCCCGTCTGGTCCGTCGTGCTTTGCGCTTGCAATCAATATATCTGCTTGGTCTTGCACCATGGGCCGGAACATGGTATGCGTAATAGCAGTTTCCATCGCATACTCGTACATTTTCTGATATTGTGAGGCTAGGCCAGCGCCATTTAGCAACTGATGCATTTTTGGCAGATATTCAAACGCAGAGTCGGCCATCGCGCCCAGCCCAAAGAACGTGTCAAAGGTCAGGTTTGGTGTCCTCATATCGACACTTATTGGCCACATTCCAGGAAGCTTTGTGGACCCTTGCTGTTGGTCAAGTACGTCCGTGACCCGTGAGATGGCATCGAAATAACGCATGTCTCCAGTGATCTGAGAAAGACGAGTGAACTCAACACTGGCAGAGGCTGCCTCGGCTATTAGTACTGATAATGCCGGCAACTGTTCTTCACCATCTGCGGCCTTTCGTGTACTCCATCTGGAGACTGGCATCCGGTTGGGTGTATCAAACGACGCGTATGCCATATCTGCAACTTCCACAGCCTTGTTCAGAAGCCGGACGTCCTGACAACCAGAAACATCATATGCGCCTATAAAGCCTCCAAGATAACGTATGATAATCTCGAACATGTTGATCTCGCTGTCACGATTATCGCTGGGCTTGAAGTCAACTTTGATAGCTGCATTGACAGCTTCAGCGAATTCGGCTTTCAGGCCCATGATCCAAAGGGTGTCTAAGCTGTCGACCAGGGTAGCTCCCCAGCCTCCGAATTGCGTTTCTCTCGGTCGGCCTGAAATAGGAGCAAGCTCATCTTTCGTCCAAGCTCGTTCTTTGTAGGATTTCCAGCATCTTGTGAAGGACTCTTTTACGGCTTCTCGGCGTGATGCAATCTCTTTTCCGTCTATCTTCCCTCCACTGGGAGTGCGTTGTACCGGAGATCGCGCTGGGTGTTTGCCAGAAGGCAAATGTACGTAATGGTCGACTGGGTGATGACTCGGGATCGCTCTCCAGTTAAAGCGGTTTTGGGTATCCGGAGTAAAGACGGGACTTGGCGGGGTCGTGGGACAAGAATGCAAGCTACCAGTATGTTCAGCTGACAGCTTGGACGGTCTTGTTGTCGATGCATATATTTGATCATGATGATTGATCGGGAACAAAGCCCTGGATGGTGCAGAATGATTCGAAAATGTGGTCATTGTCGCATACAAAAAAATGACTGCGATAGGAATCAAACTCCATCTCCATTTTCTGGCGAACATGTTCGACCTCAAAAGTTGGGATTTGGACGAAAATTCTTGGGTGAAAGTAAGAAAGAATCTAAGCAGCAATGGCACGTCGGAACGAAACGACAATACGCGATTTCGAGGTGGCGCCTACCGACTTCCATATTAATGCGGGTGAGACAGCTAAACCTTGGAACGCTCTTGCACTGTGCCGCAATCCTTCCAACCAGCCGAGCGGCTAGCCAGTTCCGTTGGGACCAGTAGATGGTGACTTCCAGGGTTTACCTGTGGTTGTCAATTTTCGTCATTACTGGCCCAGAATAACAGCCAAAATCCACAACACAAGTAGCCAACAAAAAACTCCGTATAATACAACATGACCGTTGAATTCAACACAACCGAGGAAGCCCCGTACGGTACTGTGCCACATGCAGTGTCGTGTTTCAATACATGCAAAGCTGTGGCGTAGCTTCCTCTCTGATCGCTAGCGCCGAGCTCATTGGTTCAGTCTCAACATCACAACATCCTAAGATTGAGAAAGCCCGTTCTTAATGCGCGCGTAAAATGAGAGATCGTTCCTACGTACAGCTAGCCGCTCATTACATGCCATTGGCTCTGTGCTGCTGTGCAAGGTTCAGATATGTAGGTAAGGAGACTTCGTTACTCTGGAGAGATACTTCCTCAGAGAGCCTCCTTACCCGCACAGCACCCCTTAGTTGCCATACTAGCACCGAAGATGGCACAATATTTCATCATAGCTCTGATGTTTCTCTTACTACCGCTATTAGTAAGATGTCAAACTGTACAAGACACTTGGACGGCACCCGCAGCCCCTGATGGATCTACAAGCCTACAAAGTGGTGCTCCATTCACCATCCGTTGGAAGTCAGACCTGCAAGACTCCTTCAAGACGTATTGTGTATCATGTGATATCAAGAAGCTTGATCTTTGGGTCACCAGCTTCAAGAAGGATAACTACAAATTCAAATTGGCCGGTAAGTAGCGTTGCCCTACATATGTGTCTCAACAGCGACTGATGTAGCACGCTTCAAGGTAGCATAGATATCACTAGAGCCACAACATACGACTGGGATATAAACATACCTTCTGCTGCACTCCTAGCAAACGATTACTGGGTTCTCCGCTTCACTCCGTATGGTGTCGCAGACCCGTTCTCAGAGCAGATATCATCGTCCGGATTTTACGTCAGCGGTCCTCTTCAACCATCTACAGTTTTCAATACAGTTACTGCACAGCCGAGTGGTAGGTCCCTTACCAAATGCGATACGCTTTTAATCTAAGCACCACTACAGTTGCTGCTTCGTCCATAATCGAGTCTTCATATATCGCCACTACAAACACTACAAGGAGCGGTATTCTGCCATCTTTATCAACGAGCAGTGCAATATCCAATACGAACACAGCCTCGACAAGCAAGGGATGGATTGCCGGCGCCGTAGTAGGGCCCGTCGCGGGTATAACATTGGGTGCTGTGCTCGTATGGGTGTTGATGAGCAAGAAACGAAGAATTCAGGATTTGCATGTTGATCCAGCACATGTTGGATACGGCCATCACTCTAAAGATGTTTCAGATGGAGACTCTAGAGAGAGGATCGTACACACAACAGTACAGCCTCGAGGGTCACTACAGCTCTCAGAGATGGTTGGTGATTGGCAACATCAAGTTAGACAGCAAGGCCAGTACCCGGCAGAAGTTGCAGGAAGCATGCCAGAGCATACTGCTGTGGAACTCTGGCATGGAAATTATAGCTCGTCCAGATGAATGGAGGCTGTACAATGATATACCCACGCCATCGTGTGGCTGTGTACATGGTACATTCTGAGAATGAACGTACCACTCGTTGGGTAGTTAGGTACCTTTCCCGATCCCCGATCGAAGTGTCTCGCGCATAGTCGCGACTCATTCGTCAAATGTCAGCTTTTCGCTCACGACACGCGTTGGGGACGCAGATCTCATTGCGCTAACGCAGGAACGACATGTCCTCATGGCACCAACACGTAATTATCCCCACCTCACTCCTTTCCACTAACGTTAATTCCGCAATGCATTCCTGCGAAACAATCTCCACACCACCCTCTTCCCCTCTGAATCCTGCTTTTGAGAAGGCGGGGGATCGCAAACACTTTTCTCCGAACTCATGCGAACGCGGAGAGTCCGTGTGTTTTACTAGCAAAGTGCGCTACTGCAAATCAGGCAAGAGGTGATAAAGGACCTCGGATAACAATGCTGTATGTATGTATCCACACAAGGGTTTGGTGGGCCAGGGTTGAAAGGCAGGGGGCGGCTGACGCATCAGGGTTTGCGGGTTGAGGGTGTGCGGGCAAATTAAATTGAACTGTGGAGGGAAGAAGGACTGGGTTAGGTTGTCACGGTTGGGGAATCATGTTCCTTGCAGCAACTCGCGGTATTCGGTTCCCGGACGAGGTATTAAGCCGTGATAGCTTTGATACCGTACTATTTGTAGGTCTTTGGTGATTTCCTTTGCTCTGGTGCTGTTTGGTAGGAGACGTTATCTCGATGAGTTCGTATCCAAAAAGTAGAGATGATTGCCGGTATACTGTGCATATGTAGGGGAGGTACTACAGTACGGGTAGGGCGCATGGCCGGATAAATAATTCCAGCGCACAGGAAGAAGACGACGGCTCTGGAAGAGGGGCGCACGAGCATTTTCGAGTGAATGCACAACGTTGCGCCCGCTGTTTGGCACAAACGAGGCGTGAGTACGGAGTAGGAAAGTGAAAATTCGACTCATTTCCTTGAATGCTTAGTGGAGGCTTACTGATTGTGATGGAACTAGCAAAACACCTAGGTCATGACGCGACCAATTGCATGGCTGTTCCTTGCGCAGACCAGAACTGGTGGCCTTGCAGTAGAACGAGGTGGTATATGCGCATGGCGTCCCACGTGGAAATGAACATGTGTAGCAGTTGGCAAGATGAAAAGAATAAAAGAATATCTGTAAGGCTCGAGTGACAGGCGTACTGTATAAGCGGCAACGGTGCCGTGGATAAACCTCGGAGGAAGCAAGCTGCCGAAGAGCCGGTGCATCAGCAGCTGTGCAGGCCGCATCCCTCTAACCCAATCGATAGTCGACCTCTTCCCACCGTCCGTAAATGACATCGAAGACTGCCGGGTATCATGGAGGAATGGGAATAGCGCTCAGATGGCTAATGCAAGGAACAGGAGATAATGGGGCAATGGCGCCAGCATGGCTCATCTTAGCCATAACACAGGCGTGCCGACGCAGGCTGGACGATCTTGATAGCCATAGGAAGGAATACAATGCACAATTTCCTGGCCTCGTATACGAAGTACAGGTAGCTTTTAAAGACCATTGCCATCGTTCCCACCCTGGAGATGCCACAGGTTCACCCAACCCTTAGGCTCTTTTTGCCATTCGTGGTCTTTGCCTAATCCATACACTCATTTATATTCTTGTCAAAACGTCTTACAAGTCGATACTTAATATAACTAATCATCATGTCTTTCAGCATCCGCAAGACTCTCGCCCTTGGCGCCTTCTCTGCCCTCGTGGCTGCCCAGACTGCGCCGAAGCTCGATGCCGAGTGTGCCGACGTCGTCATCTTCATGGCCCGTGGCAACGACGCGCCTTACCACGACGGCCGCACCACCCCCTTCATTGATGCAACCTGCGCCAAGTTGAATGCCCAGGGCAAGACGTGCGACTACATCGATGTCAAGTTTGATGTCACACTCGGCGGCGACTACTGCGCTCAGGTTGCTGAGGGTGCTCGCAACGGTATTGCTGAGATCACTGCCTTCAACAAGAAGTGCCCGTGCACTCACATTGTCGTCAACGGCTACTCCGAGGGTGCCCACGTCATGGGCGATGTCCTTGGAGGACCCGGTGGATGCACCTTCGTCTCCAACGGCCTTGACAGCACTTCGTCTGCCGGCAAAGCTAGTAAGCATATCCAAGAAAGCCTGTGTATACTCGTACATGCTAACACGATCCAGTCGCTGCTGCCCTCCTTTGGGGCGATGTGATGCACACTGCCAACCAGCCCTACAACGTCCTTGACGGTGCTTCCAAGCAGAAGAACCCCCGCAAGCCTTCCGATCTCGCACGTCTTAACCGTTATGCCCCAGTCCTCCGCTCCTACTGCGCTGCCGGCGACCCAGTCTGCGCCGGTGGTAGCACTGTTGCTGATCATCTCAACTACTTCGAGCTGTACACCGATGATGCTTCTTCCTGGGTTGTCTCCAAGATCGACAAGGTCGCCCCTCTCTGCCCTGCCGCCAGCTCTTCTGCTGTGCCAACGGCTACCAGTGCTGCCGCTACCAGTGCTGCCGCCTCCGTTACTGCTGCCCCTACCAAGACCCCCACCAACACCGCATCCTCGCCAGCTAGCACTACTTGCTCGACTTCCCCGGTCATTCCCACTTTCCCCGCCCCCGTCCCATACGAGGAGAAGTGCGTCCAGGTAGTCCACGTCGAGTACGCTTACGTATGAACGGGATGAGAGACTTTATATGTAGGAGAAAGCATTTTAGAAAGAGTGGAACCTCAGAGGCGACCCCAGCTGCAAGGATATCATGATAAACTATATATGTATTCTTTCCTGGAATGGAAAAAAATGGCTTGAAACGTCTTTGCCGCATGTTTTCGCTTGATGGTGACGTCAACGTGCTTGAAAATACGGCGGACACTTTCGGCTTATCCTGGCATATTTATGAATCTCTGTTCGTGTGTGAGTTTTGAGACGTCGTCTCCTGACCCTCTCGTGCGAACCAATCTTGAGTCAGTGAAACAAGCGGAATCGAAAACAGTAGACGACATTTCTTGGCGAGTATGGTATTTGTGACAGATTAGTTATGACCAAAGCCACGCGGTCATGGCGCGTTGCGAAAGAAGATGACTGTAGAAAATCGTATGAACAAAGTCATTGTGAGGTGGTACCATCGTAGTTCCCTAATCGGACCGTGCAGTCTTGGCTTTCCCGCGGACTTCATACCGTACGCACGTCATTCCTCCAGGCACCAACACCTTATAGACCTCACAACTCAGGTTGTAATATGAGCAAGCGCATGAAGCTGTAGTCGTCAGACAAACCCGTAACTTGAGCGGGGAGACGTTTAACATACTCAAATACACCCCTGACAACGCACCGATATGTATCGCATCCGGCCGCGATTTCGCGCTTTCCAAACGCCCTTCCTTGCGCCGCGCTCCATACCGAAACTAACCCCACGCTTCCACGACCATGCGCAGATCAGGTTCTACAATCGCCTCGGCGGTGGTGGTCCCCAATACAAACGCTTCTCTGCCTCTAGCGGGCTTACTGGTCTCCTCTACCGCTGGGCTGCAAGCCCTACCTTCTACCGCGACGTGGGCCTCATAACTGTCGGCTCAGGCGGCATATATCTGTATAATCTCGAAGAAGTGCCCGTATCCGGCCGCCGCCGCTTCAACATCATACCCCCGTCTCTGGAGGCGAAGCTCTCAGAATCAACAGTCGAGCAGATCAAGGAAGAGTACAAGGGTCGCATATTACCAGAAAGCGATTACCGCGTGCAGCAAGTAAAGCGCGTACTGGAGCGGTTACTGCCGTTTGCCGAGGGTGAGGGCGTACGTGATGTGAAGTGGGAAGTTAACGTGATTGATTCTCCCGAGCAAAATGCGTTTGTGACGAGTGGGGGCAAGGTGTTTGTTTTCACGGGCATACTGCCAATGTGCAAGACTGAAGATGAGATCGCGGCAATCTTGGGACATGAAATTGCGCATGTGGTTGCGAGACATACAGCGTTTGTCAACCCCTACCCCCTTCTCTCCTACCAAGATACTTATACCACTACAAGGGAATCGTTGACTTTCGCCCCATTCATCCTCCTTGGCTGTCTCATTCTCGCCGCCTATGACGTCTCCATGTCCACAAGTTCTGCAGCCTTCAATTTCTTCCTCCAGATGCCTGCATCGCGCAAACACGAAGCCGAGGCCGACTATATTGGTCTGCTCATGATGGCACAAGGCTGCTATCGACCCGAGGCAGCAGCAAGCTTCTGGGCGAGAATGGAACAAAAGGGCGGAGAGCCACCAGAGTTACTCTCCACGCATCCAAGTCATCACAACAGGGAGGCCAAGATTAGAGAGTGGCTGCCAAAAGCGCTGGAGAAGGCAGAGTCAAGCGATTGTCACATGACGACGCAGTATGCAACGCAGTTCAGCTCGGCATTTGACAACTTCGGCCGATGGTGAAAGGCCAAGAGAGCTGTGAAACTCGGTTCATGGCAACACACGCCCGTATATCCCGTATATCAGCCCTTGGAAGAACCATGTTACCTTGGTTGGCAAGTAAACCGCACGGTTCTATATGATATAAGACCAGGATCATGGATACCCCATTGCCTTCCCCCACTCTATCCGCATACATGAAACTACAATACTCTATTACAGCATTGAAAGCACTGACAGCATTGTATTGACGTCACTGACTATTTGATTAACATTAATGGTATAACTCTTTTTTTCTACAAATAAATCGCGCTGCGTTCATGTGCTTTCGTACGTGTGTCATGATGATAATAACAATGATAATAACAGTAATCGAACAAGATAGTCATATTATTCTGTGTTCGACTAGCTTTGGCCGCCCTGTCGCCGCCAGCGTCTTGACTTCAATCTGTCGCGCAGACCCCAGACTCGACCGGTTCGAAATGTCTTCTTCCTCAGCAATGTCCGACAGGCCGTTGTCGTAGTAGATGCTCTTTCTAGGAGCATGGACATCCACGTCCTCGCCTTTTCTGGACACGTCTGAATCCGTGCTTGACCGCGTTTCGCGCTCGCTCACCTGTACGCCAAAGCCCTTTTCGACGTCGATTTCCTTGCCCACGGCAACGGTGGTCCAGTTCTCCTTGTCGAGGATGCTTTCGTCGTCTTCGCTGATGATTTCCTTGCTGTCCCAGCTCTTGTCGTAACCCAGTAGTGTGGGAATTTTGGAAGGAGTCGAAGGACGGCTGTTGGAAAAGAAGACTTGTTTAAATAACGGAGAAAGGCAGGGCAGCGTAGCGGCGACGATGCCAATGTCGACTTCGAGTTGTGACCAGACGGGAACCCAGGCCCAGCCCCTGTTGTTGGTTGTTAGCGGGATTGGTTTGGCGAGAGTATGTGTGGTGTTGGTGTTGTTTTTTGGGTAGGAGGAGTAGGGACATACCAGCTAAAGTCTAGTTCTTGCCATGAACTTCCCGCTCTACGGGGTCCGTCGGCCATGAGGATTTCACAAAGACGCATCGTGCTGGAGATGACCGGGATGACGCCGACAGAGAGAATGAGCGCAAGAGCAGCTATTTGAGTAGATGTAAGCCCCTATCCAACCTGCTCATTCGCATCTTTTGTATTGCAACTTACTGCGCTGTCTCTTGTTAAACTTGAGCAACCGGAGCAACGGAAGCGGGAAGATGAGCAAAATAATGTCAGTAATGACGTTGATTGTGCCTGAGACAATCATGAACATGGCGACGTTTAGACAGCCGTCGGGCTGGGCTAGCACATCCCAAACGCGACCAAAGGGCGTGCAAACAAGAAATTGGGTCTAGAGTCAAAAAAGATTGTGGATCAGCCGTTGCCACACAAAAAGGTAAACTTAGAAAGGGGAGAGGGGTTGGAACTTACAACGAAGATGGAAATGCTGAATGCCGTAATGAAGCCGGCTAATACCCATATGGTATGTGTTTGTACGACCCAGGGTAGTCCTTGAGCGCCAGATGTGATGCGGTAGTACAGAGCTAGAATGCTCATTTTGACAGCCCTATGGTATTCTGTGTTGGTAACTGGACTTCATAATAGATGTGATTACATACCAGTTGGCGACGAAATAGATGAGCATGTTGCACCATGAATACTACGCAATGATTAGTATCGTACTCAGGGGGTGGTGGTTGGTTAGATGCGTACTTTGAGCATATTATTCATCTGAAGTACTACCAACTCCGATGCATGGCGGCCAGTGCCCTGATCGATTTGCAGTAAGATAGTGACAGTTTGTGCCCCTCCGAGGGTGACGGCAATGGCGATGAAGAGATCGTCCATGCCAAACTTTCTGACAATATAGCCACGTGTGAAGCAACTAGTGCATGTTAGTTGTGACATTTGACATGTGCTTAATTCGCGAACGTACCGAAGAGCTACAAACGCTACAGCGACCGTGTACATGGCTAGGGTGACTCTACCGAGTAGCGGGCCTTGGTCATTTTCAGGCTTAAATACAATGTTCCCCATTGTGCTCGCGGGCGTCAAGTCCGAGAGGGTGAATTCCGTCATGTTGTAGACGACGAGTTGGTGTACAAAAGTTGAAGAACTGACATGAGGGTATGGGGCTTAAATCAAACAAGAAGCGCAAGATCTCAAACGACAGACAAGAAGGTGGCCAAAAAAAACAGAGAGAGAATTCAATCGACAATGATTAAGCGAGTGGACCAGACGGGAGCTACATGCATCTAATACAGCCCTAAAGAGAACGGGTTATGACACTGGCAGTGCGACCGGGTGCGTGGGTGTTGCAAAACAATCAGCGGCATGATAGACACGGCGTTGCTTGAAACCATAGTCTACTTTCTGGAAGCATGTCAAACCAGGCCGAGAGAGACGACGCGGTCTGTGCTCTCGCAGTCGAAGCGTGAGGCTACTGAATGAGATGGTGTGACGGGGCCCGTCGCAGCGCACCTCTCGAAACCCGACTTCTGATGCCCGATGCCGGATTCTTCACGTATCGGTAGAGCAGATTCGGGCGCCGGAAGCATAGCAGAACGCATGGCCTCGGGCTCGACGAGGCTGGATGATGGTCAAGTGGTGTGGGTGTTTGGGCAAGGTGGGTGTGGCACCCTGGCGATGGTGGCATGCCGCGTGCATGAGCATGCACGTGGGCTGTCTCGACGAGGTTTGACAGCAGAGTGCAGACGAGCCAAGATGCCTGCGGCGGACCTGCATCTTTGGTGGTTTAGGCAAGGAACTCGACCTTGTCGTCTCAATTGGTGCGTTATCTGGACTGCAATGGAGCCGCACTAGGACCGAGCAGAGGGCAAACGGTTCATGCATGGCCGCATAGATGCCAATCGCAACCGGCAACTGTGCAATATCTCATTCGGCCGATAATCATCCCAACGTCGCGCAGGTGTTGCGAACCGGTCGGCCTGGCAAGCTGGCAGGCGGTGGATGACGTTGGCGTTTGGTTGGCGAGCAAAAAGATGGATACTCGTGCGTATACAAAGCGAAGAGGGTGTGGTACATGGCATTTGCTTTAGCTGGCGAAGGTGGGGTGCTTGGCGAGGGAAAAAGAATCACGTGGCTGCTGGATCGAGTGCAGCCCAGGGGAAAAAACAAATGTCACGTGTCTAGTGCAAGGTCTAGACGGCTGGCACGAGCTCTCGCTGGTGTCCTGGAGGCAAAGCAAGCGTCGTGGCCAGCCAAAGCAAGTCAAAGCAAGTTCGGCGAGGCTGAGGGTCGGCTTTGTGTAGTGCCACTGTAGTCTATATTGAGAACAACGGGCGCGGGCCTCTGGCAGGAAGTTGTCGGATGTAGTGCGGAGGATCGCTGCGGATCGCTGCGGAGGCTGCCAAATTGGGCCTACGGGTGGCTGGCGAGGCCGCTGTGGCGGGACAGGTTGTGGACAGAGCGCGCGGATTATCTGGACGTCGCACTCACGTCACTTGCAAAGCATGTCGAAATTGAACCCCCCCGGCCCAGATGAGCAGATGAGCAGATGCAGCACTCGGCAGCTGCCTCCGCACCCTGGCCGCGCGCTTCTGCACACCTGGCAACCTGCACCACACGCCAGACCAGACTGAAGGGAACCGCCGCATCCACGGCGCCGGCCCCAAAGTAGTTGGTAGTCTCGAGCTTATCCAGGCCCTCCGCACATGCGTCTTCCATGTCGCCCAACAAAACACAAAACACAAAACAGGGAAGCCGCAACCAAGCACTGAGAACCGCTCTGCCAGGCTCACTCTGCCAGCCTCAACACCCCGCTTGCCTAGGAAACTGCCGCCTCGGATGAGTCTCCTGCACCTGCTTCGACCTGCGTGCGACTTGCACTGCCAATAGACACCCAAATCACCCCACTACCTGGTAAGCTGCTCTCTCCCCTCCCCCCCTCGACTGACCCTCACAGCCCCTCTCCGCTGTACTACTCCTATACCTTGTTCCTCGACTGCATGAACCATCCCCCTCGCACATAGCGTGTACGGGCTTTGTGACCAGCTAGCATACCGCTATCTTCAACCACTGACTATATAATCCTGCCTGCAGACGCTACTACCCTCACCCCCCCTCCCCCAATAACTGCCGGCGTTGATCCGGCACGCGGCCGTCGACCCTGTGTCTCTTTAAACCTCTTATCCTACACGCTGCTAGCCCCGATCTTTCCCGCGGCCCACTTCAAAATGGCCAACAACGCGACCATTACCTTTTCGCAGCCGGGCGTGCAGCCGCCTGTCTACGTCACCACCTCGCTCACCGATTGGGCGCCGGTGGAGATGGATGTTGACGACGAAAAGACGCCCGATGGCGATATTGTTTTTCGCAAGCACTTCAGTCACGCAAGCGAGGGAAGGCACCAGTACAAGATCCGCATCGGCCAAGACCACTGGGTCCTGGACGAGTCAAAAGAGACGGGTATGCCGCTCAAGCCCCATTATCGTCTTGTGTACTGACACTTTGCAGCTACCGATGATCAAGGTATTTGCAACAATGTCGTTCAGGCCCAGCCTCCCACTCAGGCAACCCCTTCGACCGCAATACCAGATGATACGACAGCACCCGAAGCAACGACCGCAACACCAGATGCTACGACCGCACCTGAGACGACGAACGCATCTGAATCCATGACTGCACCTGAAGAGACCATCGCCCCCGAAGCATCGTCGGAAAAGCCGACCCTAATAGTCTCGCCCGAGCTACTAGAAAAGAAAGCACACGACCGAAAAGACAGCGTGGAAGAAGGCCAAATACATGTTTCAGAGGGGTACGCAGCCCATGCTGAGCCTGTTGCTGAACCAGTCAAGATAGACTCTCCAGTTGAACCTGAAACACCCAAGTCATCTGATGTTCCTCTCGTTGTCGTCGACAAGGTGGACGATAAGCCTGCATATGGAGATGACTTTAGTGAAGACGCAACGACTGCTCAGAAGGCTGCTCGTGACCTCAGGGCTGCGGATCCAGCACCGGATAAACTCACAATCACACCCGAGTTCCATGTGGAACCTGGCACTGTCGAAGAGCAAGCATCGCCGTTATTTCACCATGAGTCCTGTCAGGCAGATGAGACGCCCTTGACGCCTGCAATGGATACCATAGACGAAGAGTCCACGCAATCATCAACAGATCATACCAGTTCAGGGGACGCCATGGATACACCATCAGAGCAGGAAGAGGACACTGACGAGCTACATCTTGCACCTTTGCTCAGTCATGAGCCTGGCTCGAGAGACCAAAACAACAAACTGGAGGATGCACCACTGTTTCCCCACGAGACAAACAAAGAGACCGGATACCATGACGACTACATCAATAAAAACGACCATTCCCTAGGTCCCGAAAACGCTGTTATAGACGACAGTGGTATTGCAAATGATTCTGGAGGGGAGGACGAACTTGACAGGTATCCATTGCTATCTCATGAAAGTGGTTTCTCGGATCATAAGGGAAGCCTGGCTACCACAGAGTACGATGACTTGGACGATGAGGAACCACAGCGATACATGTCGCATGACGAATATCGTGAAGATGATGGTGATACGCCTCTCCTCCCCCACGAACGCGAGTCAGCGGTTGTCAGTGATGCTGGCTCAACCTTTTCCCAGGATGATACTCCTTTCTCTTTGGAGAGTCAGCCAACTTTTGGTTACGAGAACGACAGGACAAAAGACCTGTTCGGTGGATCTGGGCGACAGGATATCTTTCTAACGCGAACAAACAGCAGCAAGCTTCCCCACAGGCTGCCGCAGTCGGATGCTGAAGATGAGAACCTAAATGACCCTTCTTTGGAGCGGTTCCCGACCAATCGTGATCAGATCTTCGAGCGTGTCGCGTCAATTGGCAATCATCTTCCCGAGGACGAATCGATGCAAAACCATCCACAATCGCCACAACCATCGGTGCTGTCACAAGCATGTTCTTCTGTCGATCTCGTTGCAGTCAAGTCGTATACTTCGTTGGCTTCTGTACCGGAAGCCGATGATAGTGATGAAGAAGATGACGAAGATGAGCAAAGACATGATCTCGAGAGTCTGCCATCTCCCGTATACATTAGTCAAAAACATATGCGCATGCCAAACCCGCCGTCAGGCTTCGCGAGCGACCCAAATGCCACGCCGATAGTAGAGGAAGGCAAGCAGCTCGAACAACCTGCTGATGCTCACAAAAGCGAATCTAGTGACGCAGAAAGTATCGATAAGCATGACGGTGCAAACGACGTGTCACGCGCATCCAACGCCCTGCATAATGTCATTTCTAGATCAGTCAAGACCACGGATGTTGTTGCTGAGCCCGACTCGGAACTCCGACAACGTAGAGCACCTCCTACGCCCACCAATGCCACTGCCACTGCCGAAGATAAGGTTGCCAAAGCAGTATCAGCCTCAGCCCTTGCCCAACAACCCGAGAACCGCAACGACAACCTGTTCACACACATTTTCAATGCTGTGTTTGGCCGTCTTGGTCGCTTCCTGACCGCCTGCGTTGGCGATCGGAAACGAGCTAGGTGAGAAGAACAACCATTCCCTTCTTCCAAGAAGCTTCCCCTGAGTATGTAGCTTACCTGGTTTGCACACGTGGATTTTTGTTTTTTTTGTTATGTTTTTACTTGTTTCATTGTAGTTGCCGGTTATCACTCTGACTTGGAAACGAAACAATGCTGATATGACACATGCAGTGCTTCGGCTGTTGTCTTGGGTACCACGGCTGCTGCTACGTACTACTACCTTGGTTCATCATCGTAATGGGTGGTTGGGTGTGGCTGCGGCTTTGGTGAAGGAGACATCGCATGAGGAAAACTAGGAGGCTTGAGAATAAATGGGTTTAGCATGATTTGGGCGCTCGGGCATTAGACCGTCAAACTGTCTGTGATATGAACATGTTGGACTGAGGGAAGGAGCGCATAGCGATTCATGGCTTTGGACTACTGCATGTATGCATGGACATTAATGACTTTGACGACCTAGCTTAGCATACAAGAGCATTCTCCTCTCTTTTTGTTCCTTTTTTTTTCGCTATTTGCGTCTTTCAACATGTTTTGTTTGTTCATAACAGAGGCTGTATTGCTGCTACGTACAATGTGGTGGGGAATTGCTATATCAAGTGCCAATACGATCGACCACTAATACGAATTATATAACATGTGTATGTGATTATCATCGCTTGCGTTTTTCACACTCGAGGCAGCCGGCTGCTTCAAACAATTTGAAATAAGAAAATTCACACATGCTTGCCTTTGACACTAGATGGCTTTCACATTATTCATTTCCCGTGCCGTAATTTGAAAATAAATAAATCCCCTCTGCATATTCCTACACAGCATACTTTCTACCTAGGTATCTTTTTGACGGGGCCATTTTCTACGCTACGCTATGTTACGCAGTGGCTCCCTACTATGAAGCAAATGTCAGTGAGTGTACGTACACAACCGTCTAATCATGCTACGCTCGCCGCAAAGAACAGACAAGAGATGCAAGGATCGGGGCATAAACAAAAAGCTTACGTCTAGAGACGAGGCTTGTTTGCCCCGTGCGATTGTGCACTCACCGACTTGTTCTTGATATCGAACCTGTCGTTGTTCATAATCTTCTCCCAGCCAGCTACAAACTCCTTGACAAACTTGTCAGTGTTATCGGCCTGGGCGTAAGTCTCCGCAATCGCACGCAGTTCGGGGTGGTGACCAAATACTAGGTCGTGGCGTGTAGCCGTCCACTTCTTCTGGCCAGACTTGCGGTCGAAACCTTCGTACAGCTCCTTGCTGGAGTCGGTTGCCTTCCATTCGGTGTTGTTGTCAAGGAGGTTGACGAAAAAGTCGTTGGTGAGTTGACCGGGGCGCTTGGTGAAGATGCCGTGGGATGAGCCGTCCCAGTTGGCATTCAGCGCACGCATACCGCCGGTAAGGACAACCATCTCGGGTGCTGTAAGGCGGAGAAGATGAGCCTTGTCAACGTCTAGTTGTTCGCTACGCACACGCTCGGTTCCCTTGCCGTAGTTGCGGAAACCGTCAGTGACAGGCTCTAGGTGCTCGAAAGACTTGACGTCGGTCTGCTCCTGTGTGGCGTCTGTGCGGCCAGGTGTGAATGGAACTTGCACACCAGCAGCCTTCTCAACGGCAGCGGTACCGGCGAGAACGATCAAGTCAGCCATAGAAACCTTTTTGCTGCCACTGTTGAACTTGGACTGCACGCCTTCAAGAGCCTTGAGGACCTCAGCGAGCTCCTTGGGGTTGTTGACCTCCCAGTCCTTCTGAGGAGCGAGACGGATACGGGCGCCGTTGGCACCTCCACGCTTGTCGCTACCACGGAATGAGGCTGCCGATGCCCAGGCAGTGCGGATAAGCTTGGCGGGCTCAACGCCAGCATCGAGAAGCTGCTTCTTCAACGTCGCGATGTCGGACTCGCCAATGATTTCGCCTTCGGGCTGAGGAACGGGGTCTTCCCAGAGAAGAACCTCCTTGGGAACTTCGGGTCCGAGCCACCTAGAGCGGGGGCCCATGTCGCGGTGGAGAAGCTTGAACCAAGCACGGACGAAAGTGTCGTGCAGCTCCTGAGGGTGCTCCAGCCAGCGACGAGTGATCTTCTCGTAGGCAGGGTCCATGCGCATAGCCAGATCAGTGGTCAGCATCCTTGGCTTGTGCTTCTTGTTCTGGTCGTAGGCATCGGGAATGATGCGCTCGTCTGTCTTGGCTACCCATTGGTTGGCACCAGCAGGGCTCTTCTCCAATTCCCACTCAAATTTGTAGAGGTACTCAAGATATTTGTTGCTCCACTTGGTGGGTGTGCCGGTCCAGGTGACCTCGAGTCCACTGGTGATGGTGTCTGGGCCATTGCCGCGACCATGCTTGTTCATCCAGCCAAATCCCTGTGTTACGAGATCTTCCGAGTTGGGATCTGGGCCAGTGTTCTCCGAGGGAGCAGCACCATGGGTCTTTCCAAACGAGTGGCCACCGATGATCAGGGCAGCTGTCTCCTCGTCGTTCATAGCCATACGGCCAAAGGTTGTTCGGATGTCGTGAGCGGCGGCACATGGGTCGGGTACACCTTCGGGACCTGAAAAGCGTGGGTTAGCAACAGTCGGACTTGAGTCACTTGACCGTTCAGGAATACTGACCCTCAGGGTTCACGTAGATGAGACCCATGTGTGCGGCAGCTAATGGCTGCTCAAGGTTCCTGGATGTGTGGGGCTCCTTCTTGTCGGTCTTGTGCTGGTCACCGTCTATGATGCCCTCGCCTTTGACACCCTTTGCGCCATCAGCGTAGCGGACATCGCTGCCCAGCCACTCGGTCTCACCACCCCAGTAGACCGACTCGTCCGACTGGAAGGTGTCGGAACGGCCACCAGCAAAGCCGAAAGTCGGGCAGCCCATGGACTCAAGGGCAACATTGCCGGTGAGAAGCATGAGATCAGCCCAGGAAATTTTGTTGCCGTACTTCTGCTTGATGGGCCAGAGGAGGCGGCGGGCCTTGTCTAGGGAGACATTGTCAGGCCAGGCGTTGAGGGGAGCAAAGCGCTGCTGTCCATCACCGCCGCCACCACGGCCGTCGGTGACACGGTAGGTTCCGGCAGAGTGCCATGCCATTCGGATGCTGGGCGCTCGTTAGCTAGGGTAGTGAAGGCAATGCACGCACGGGACATACAAGAGACCTCCATAGTGGTTAAAGTCAGCGGGCCACCACTCCTGCGAGTCGGTCATCAAGGCGTTGAGGTCCTTCTTCAGGGCATCGTAGTCGAGCTTCTTGAACTCTTCGGCATAGTTGAAGTCGGGGCCGAGAGGGTTCTGCCTGGGGTCGTGCTGGCGGAGAATGTTTGTCCTGAGCTCATTGGGCCACCAGTCGGAGTTCCTGGTGCCACTGCCGGCGACATTGGGCACCTTCTTCACGGGGCACTCGCCTTGGGACATGATGAATGATGGAGTCGTGTGTTGTGTGCAAGGTTGCTTGTCAAAACAAACTGCAGATTAGGCTGGCCGAGTGAAAGGAGCTCCTCAGCATATACATATATATATATACGGATCCGTAAGTAGCGGGGCAATTCATAAGCAGCCAACTTCTGGCCAGCACCGTCCTCGACTACTGGGCTACTGGCATTGCCCCTCCCGCAATCGACGGCGGTGCGACAGTGGCTCCACCCATCTTAGCTTCATCCCGCCTAGCATACGACACGCTCGACCCCACCATAGCTCTCTCCGCCCAAGTACTGGACGGCCAACGTACAGTATGGCAGTGGCAGGATTTTGCCGTCTCACATGCGCGCCTCTTCACACTCTGTCTGTCTTGTGCTTTCAAATCTTTCAAATCTTATGGTGTACCACATGTGTCGCCGCAACGCGCAACGCGCAATCGCTTTCCCAAGCATTGTGGCAGGTGGGCCTTCAAAGACCCCGCCCCTCGGACCCGCATCATAGACCTAACCTGAGTAACACAATGCTTCTGATTCGTCGACGCGACATCACGTGATGAGAATTAACACCGAGGCAATCACCCAAGCACAAGGCGGAAACCGGCGGCTTCAAGCCATGGACATGGCCAGACGCTGGTTTTGAATAAGCGCACAGAAACCGACACATCGGCGGTGGCGCCAGTATTGCCAGGACATGCCATGTCTCGTCATCGCCACGGTGGCATGCCTAGCCACAAACCTTGGAAAGCCCGAGAAGATATTGCCTGTTTCAGTCTTGTGGGGATCCAGAAAGAAAAGAAAAACAGGGCTGATTGTAGCACCAAGATGCCGTGTGTACTATGGTACTTGTATTTGAGCGCCATGGTGACAGGTAAAGAGTGCAAAGAGTGCAAAGAGTGTAAAGAGTGCCAAGAGACGACTGTGCCCGCCACTACCGCCCCGAACAACCCCACTTACAGAACCCCGCATGGCGTCTGGGATCCCCTCAAGTATGGAGAAGGTTAGCCTCGATAGCTATGTTAGCACTGCTGCCAATCTCTTGGATTCATGAAGTCGCGACTTTCCTTATAAGTCACTACTTTTCTTATAAGTCACTACTTTTCTTACAAGTCACTGAGCTTTGTAAATTGCAATCAATTCAAGTTTCTTGTTCCATCCTCACACATACTTTACCGACATGGCAGACACTAAAGTTCAGACCTTTGATATCCCAAAGACATGCAAAGCAGGTGTTGTTGTAAACGAAGGTCCAGACTTTCATGTTGAAGTGCAACATGTCCCGGTACCAGAATGTGGTAGGTCCACGATCGCTTATTAAGTGCAGCTGCAGTATGCTGACAAGACTGTAAAGGACCCACGGATGTCCTAATCAAGCTCAATGTGACAGGCATATGCCACTCAGATCTTCATTTTATGATCAACGACTGGGACACGCCGAAGATGTCAGACCTCGGCACGAGATGCGCTGGACACGAAGGTGCAGGGGTTATCGTCAAAGTCGGAGAGCATGTCAAAAATCTGAAGCCTGGTATGCGTGCTGGATATAAGGTGAGCAGGCTGAGCAAACGTGGCAGAGACAAGACTTGGATACTGACACTCCCTAGCCGATTCAGGATACGTGCGGCACATGTGAACTTTGCCGCAACGGAAACGAGTGTTATTGCCCAAAGGCCGTGCTAACCGGACTAATGGTCGATGGTTCGTACAAGCAGTATGTTATTTCGCCCGAGCGATACACGACCCTGATTCCAGACGGGGTGAGCGACTTCATTGCAGGGCCCATCATGTGCTCTGCTTCCACAATATACACTTCAATCAAAGAATCAGGACTACAGCCGGGTGACTGGGCGGTCTTCCCTGGTGCTGGGGGCGGTGTTGGGCTTCAAGGAGTCCAGTTAGCCTCAGCCATGGGACTCCGCCCCATAGCCATCGACACTGGGGCCGACAAGGAAAAGCTTTGCAAGGAAGTAGGACGCGCCGAGTATTTCATTGACTTCAGAACAGTGGAGAATGTGGCCGAGGAGGTAGTGCGAATGTGCGACGGAATCGGCGCACATGGTGTCTTTGTCACTGCTGTACAATCATACCCGTCTTCGATATCGTATCTGGGCAAACGAGTCGGTGGGAAAGTCATGTGCATCGGGCTGCCGCCGGCCGGTACTCAGCGAATTGAGGTCGATCCCAACCACATGTGCTTCTTGAAGCAGGGCGTACAGGGCACACTTGTGAGCAGCATGGCGGATGTGGACAAGACGCTCGATTTCGCGCGCCGCGGTCTTCTCCGGCCCATCTACACTGTCTATCCGTTGAGCCAGTTCAACGAAGCAGTACAGAAGCTGAGGCGCGGAGAGATTGCTGGCAGGGCTGTTGTTGATTTCAACCAAGAGTAGGCGAGAAAGGAGTTCTTTGTAGCAGCGATCAATGTGTGGTGGCCAGAAGTATCTGAGATGGAATTTTGTACGGGGTATTCCGTATATTGATGAGTAATGTCGAAGCATGGCGGCTCTGCCACTCTGCACATGTCATGGTCCCTGGAACGCACGGGGCAGCGCTTGTTTGTTGCGTTTGTCTCATCCATCTCATCCATGTCACCCATGTAAGGCAATAATACGGAATACGACTCGTATCTTTACGGACACTGCATCGCTCTTCCCGTACTTTGTACAGATCGATGGCTTGAGCAATGCGCCCCTGCTTGCATCAGAGTACATGTCGAGGGCATGTCCAGCTCTTCGCACAGCTCGTCCCCACGTGGGCGCAACGACGCATCTTCGAGTCGCACTTTGAATGGAAAGCAGCCAGCCGTTGAAGACGACCGCAGCGATGAAGAGGCGCTGTTGGCCGATGATCCGCTAGAGCGCGACTTGCCGGAACAGTATGTGCCTACAATGAATACAATAGCATTGACAGTCTCTGTATACTGAAATGTGGGACCAGGATATCCTTCAAGCGTAAGCCCAAGGCACCCACTCCCTCCTTCGCCTTCTCGCGATACCTCCCATCGGCGTCGTCAAGCAGCCGCGCGTCGCCGCTTCCACCATCGCATCGTACCAACCGCTCAACCGAGCTTATCCTAAACTACCTCGATACACCTGGCAATACAGGCGAACATGTCCAGGATACCAAAGATGCCAGCGGGCAAGACTGGTACGTTGAGGGCCCAGGGCGCCGGGTGGGGTACGATGATCTTACGGCGATTGACTGGATCTTTGAATATGCCAAAGAACGCCAACGCCTACGCTACCTTTATACTGGCACTAGTGGAGTGTTGGGGCATGTAAAGCAGCTGGCAGATGCAAGTCAGGTCTGGATCATCTTGGTCGCTGCAGGCATCCTGAGTGGCGCAATCGCAGCTTTCATAGACGTTGCAAGCGATTGGCTGGCCGATCTCAAGACAGGATACTGCCACAATGTGGATGGTGATGGCCACTTCTACCTGAACAAGAGCTTTTGCTGTTGGGGCCACGAGGCGGAACACGCATGCCATGATTGGAACTCGTGGGGATCTGCAATGGGCATCCATAGCGTGGGTGGGAGATACGTTGTAGAGTACATGTTCTTTGTGCTATTCTCGGTACGTTTTTCTGTCTGGCATATATGTGACAGAGGACTAACAGTTGATAGGTGCTCTTTGCGGCATGCGCTAGTTTCTTGGTCCATGAGTTCTCTCCATACGCAAAACATAGTGGTATACCTGAAATCAAGACCGTGTTGGGCGGATTCGTCATCCGTCATTTCTTGGGTGGGTGGACATTGGTGACAAAGACGATTGGATTGGTAGGTGGCTCTGTACCGGACGTATCTTGTGCTAGCTTGCTAACCCAGCCAGTGTCTCGCAGTCGCATCCGGTCTTTGGCTGGGCAAAGAAGGCCCACTAGTACATGTAGCATGTTGTTCGGCAAATCTTTTCATGAAGCTGTTTAGCAACGTCAACGGCAATGAAGGTTAGAAGCAGGCCCTCGATATCTGCTGACACACATTGACACAATCACAGCCCGAAAACGAGAGGTCTTCTCCGCAGCAGCTGCAGCCGGTATCTCAGTCGCCTTCGGCGCACCTGTTGGCGGTGTACTATTCAGTCTCGAGCAACTATCATACTACTTTCCAGACAAGACCATGTGGAGCAGCTTTGTATGCGCCATGGTCGCTGCCGTCACATTGCAAGCCTGTAATCCCTTTCGCACCGGTAAGCTTGTTCTGTACCAAGTCACATACCACAGCGGATGGCACGACTTTGAGCTGGTACCCTTTGCCTTCACTGGCGTCTTGGGTGGTCTCTTCGGAGCTCTCTTCATCAAGCTGAACATGGGCGTCGCGGAATGGCGCAAGAACCGGCAATATCTCAAAGGGGAAGTGACTGAGGTTGTCATTGTATCTTTCATCACGGCACTCATCAACTTTCCCATCAAATTCATGCGCGCTCAGGCTTCCGAATTAGTACACATCCTGTTTGCCGAGTGTGCAGATCTCACCGAGGATACGCTCGGTCTCTGCAAATCTGGCAAAGCAAATACGGGAGTCATTGCCCTCCTGCTCATCTCGGCGGCCTTGGGAGTCATCCTAGCAAGCTTTACATTCGGTCTCCAAATTCCTGCCGGTATTATTCTGCCTTCTATGGCCATCGGAGGGCTTTTTGGTCGTGCAGTTGGACTGACCGTTCAGGTCATTCAGGCTGCCTGGCCCACCCTGTTCGTCTTCAAGTCCTGCGAGCCTGATGTACCCTGCGTAACACCAGGTACATACGCCATCGTCGGTGCTGCAGCAGCGCTTGCGGGAACGACACGTATGACTGTGTCCATTGTGGTTATCATGTTTGAACTCACGGGCGCACTCACGTACGTACTGCCGATCATGATCGCTGTCATGATCAGCAAATGGATCGGCGACGCTATTGCTCCGCGTGGTATCTACGAGTCCTGGATTCACTTCAAGGGCTACCCTTTTCTCGACAATCGTGACGAAGATGGTAGCTCTATTCCAGACGTCAGTGCAAGCCACGTTATGACGCGCATCGAAGACTTGACCGCTATCACGGCAACAGGCCACACTATTGGGTCGCTACGCCAAATGCTATCTCAACATGTATTCCGTGGCTTCCCTGTCATTGACAACAGTCGCGACGCTCTATTGCTCGGTTACATCTCCAGAACGGAGTTGCAGTATGCTTTGCAGACGGCTGTAACGCCTCCGCGAGATTTAGCCGCCGAAACAGAAGCATATTTTTCCCACCAGCCCCTCTCCGATCCTACAACATCTCTCGATTTACGTCCTTGGATGGATCAAACGCCCATTACACTTAATGCTAGAGCCAGCTTTCAGCTGACAGTTTCCATGTTCCAGAAGCTCGGCCTACGCTATGTCCTGTTCACGGATAGAGGCATGCTCAAAGGCCTCTTGACCAAGAAAGACGTGTGGTACGTCTTCAACGGCATGCAAGAAGACCATGAAGACGGTAGTACAGGCGAAGACACCCGTAGAGGTAGGCTCAGGGAGGATGGAGATGCCGATGTAGAGAGTGAAGAAGCGGGTCTGCTCGATGCACCAGACGAAGAGCGAGACACATCCATGGGTACACAGGGTAGATAGTTGCGCGTGGGGTTCCAGCGCTACGTTTCGTTTCACATGCAATTCTTGCGAAGAGGGGGAAAAAGCAAATACACCCCAGATCCAGACTTGACATCGATGATGATGTTGGTATGGCACGACAATCAGCACTTCCGATATACAGCAAGGATGGTTTCTGACCGCTACATTGCCAAGTCGGCTATTCGTCGGCGTAGGGGAAGTGGAACAAGGCCATAAATAGAAAGGTCGAAAGAAAGGCCTAAATATCCGAAGTCACATGCCTTCTGTTACTTGTTACTGTCCATCCCGCCCATATGTTTCGAATAGGCTTTGGAACAGGCGATTTGAATAGCGGGGAGTTGATTAGTCCAACATCACTATACCGCCACGGTCTGCGCCCACTTAGCGCTGTGCTTGTGGCCAATGAGGCGTCTAGGCGTGGTGGCTATGCCGCGGCTTCCCTGCAACGGCAGTGACCCACGCTAAAGCCGGCCTTCGCCATGCCAACTTCGACGTGCTCGAGTCTCTTTTGTTCTTCAGCCTTCGACCTGAGCCTTGTTCGTTTCAGGGTCTCTGGGTCCTTCCTCTCGTTAACACACTCTAACAACACTCCTTAAAAACAAAGAGCAAGGACACGTGCCCTCCATGCAGTCCTCCGTCGCATAACACAGGGGCAGACAGCGGCTATGACTGGACCTTGGCATACGTCGCGAACAGGAAATCGACGACTCCCACCAGCCTGAAAGGCTACCAAAGCTCACACGCCAGCAAAACACCTCACCAATCTTGTACTCAGTCATTCATTTGAAACACCATGGCGCCTGCGACCGCAACCGAGCGTAAGAGCAGGAAGAAGCAGTCATCGAAGACCAGCAGGAAGCGGTCTTCGTCGAGGAAGCCACATGTGTCATCTTCAGTACCCGAACTCTATCTGCAGGATTATGCGCCTCCAGTTCAGGCGAGTCCTGCTCAGTATGAGACGCCCCAGCAGTCTTATTTTCAAAAGGCAACCCGGCCACCGCCAGTTCCGCAGGGCTGCTCTACAGACCCACCGCAGCGCCCGGTATATGCCCAATCGCCTCAATCTTTTGCCCAACGTATGCAGGCATATGGGTCTTCCCAGCAGCAACCTGTCTTGCCTTTTGCGAGTCAATCAACACTCCGCTTTGGTTCACAGCCATCTCAGAAGGTACGAGATGAACGTCCGTTCCAAGAGCAATGGGACAATTTTGATCGCATGGCTGCAAAATCTTACGCCAACCTTCGGGATATGGCTGGAAAGAGCGTGACAAACTTGACTGCAAACTATATCGAGCGGCCGACGGCCGCAGTCGCGACAAAGGGTATGCAGACCCTATGTCGTGGAGCTGCGCTATACGACGTGATCACCTCTAAATTCGATGCTGTAATCACCAGCATTGATGATGAGAAATTCAGTGGAAAAGAGCAGGATCTCATGGTGGAGAACATCGAGCTTCAGCAGGAGGCTCAAGGAGCAAGTCCGCCACTGGGGGAGATCAGGCCTCAGGCTCCGAACAAAGTGTATCCAGAGTCAGGCGGTGGCAAAGGATCGAACCACTTCTCGAAAGTGTGGCTTTACTCTAACTCGCGACTGCCGCCACACCTGCCGCCTTTCAAGGTCTATCTACCCACCTATCCTCTAGTGTGCTTGGCCGCAACGTACTCTGAAAAGGCATACACCCGTCCAGGCACCAAGAAGAACAGCGAGATGGAAACGCATATTCCTGCGGATTGGCGCAGCGGTACGAAGGCCATGGTCATCAAATCTATTCCGGTGGAAGAGCTCAACACCATTGTATTTGCCATCCGTGGAAGCCAGACGTTCATGGACTGGGCCGTAAATTACAACTCGGCGCCCGACAGTCCAAACAAGTTCGTCGACGATCCGTCGAACTTGTGCCATGCGGGCTTTCTTTATGTAGCGAAGAAGATGATTAAGCCTGTTGCAGAACGGCTCAAAGTCTTACTTCAGGAGAATCCTGCGCGTGCGAATTGCAGCTTGCTCATCACAGGCCACTCCGCAGGCGGAGCAGTCGCAGCATTGCTATATGCGCACATGATGAGCACCGAAGTGGAGTCTGAACTCAATCACCTGACTGGCTTCTTCAAGCGCGTGCACTGCATCACATTTGGCGCGCCACCTGTCAGTCTATACCCCTTGAAGAAACCAGAAGACAAGCGTCATCGCAAAAGCCTCTTCTACGCCTTCATTAACGAGGGTGACCCAATTCCGCGAGCGGATAAGAGCTTCTTGCGAAGCTTACTCAAACTCTACGCGACTCCAGCACCCGTCGCAGTGTCGAGCGTCAACCTCTCTCAACCACCACCAGTCCCACCAAAGTGCACAACAAAGCTTGTTCTTGCGCCCCGCCTTACAAGACCTTCGAGGACTTCTCTGCAGACAACCAACACCAGCTCGACCAGCTCGTCACTCCCAGCCTGGCCCATACCGCCATGCACTTTGTCGCCTGCAGGTCGACTCGTCGTGTTGCGCCAGCGCGTCGGAAGTCGTAAAGAAGACGACATTGAGGCTGTGACCGTTGATGAGGACATGCTACGAAAGGTTGTGTATGGTGATTTGCTAAAGCACCAGATGACAGTCTACAAGTCTCGCGTCGAGAGCGTAGCCGTGAGGGCCGTTACGGCAAACGGGTGCTGAGAGTTGTTGACGAGTTTCGGTTGAGAAAAACGATGAGAGTAGTAAAAAAAAATCGTTGATGGATCAAATTTGGTTGGGGATGGGGATGGATTCATGATTTGCTTTGATGATTTGATGAGTACATGCTGTCTGTCTGTCCACTGCTACTTGTTAACCGACCAAATTGATATACATAGTTTACGAATTTACGAACTTTTTTCTCGCGTATATTGCCATTGCTGTTGATTATGTGGCAAATGGATATAGATATGAGGAAGTAAATAACGTGGTCTTCGGATGGGTTGTCTGATGTTTCTTGAGCTGGGGACAAGAGAAGTGATACTGTGGTAACAAGTAAGTATATGAGGATCGGGCTGGTGATCATCATTGCCCGCTAATGGTATTTGCCATCGTCGGTTTGATGCGCCGTCTGGTGCTTTGCTGTGTTCGGGATCACAACATAGGCCCCAAAGGAGCCAGCTCATTGTCTCTCTCCGCGGACGAAGATGTTGTGTAACTGCAATGCACATTCGAATGAATCGCTGACTACGTGATATAAAGACGCATTTACATAATCAGTTTATTGATCTATTTTGCTCGTCTATTGCGTCTTTTATGTATCAAAATCTTCGAACGGGGTGTCTGCTGTGGTGGTTACGTCCGGTGATTAATGTAGGGAACTGTACTCCCAACTGTTTTCCGATCTGTTTTGCTTTCACATAGGCTACCTACGTCCGGAAGGTCACTCTTATTAGATAAATCTTGCAAAAGAGTTAAGGGTAGCAAGAAAACTCATTCGATAAACTATAGTTCAGCTGTGACGCTGATAATGGCTGTACTCCGTTGGAGGCAAAACGGTGCGTAAAGTCTGACGAGTAATGATGAGATGCCGAAGCATTACTCGAAGTGGGTGGCGTGTGAAAGTTGGTATCTTTTAGAGCTGCTGCTTTTGCCTCGGTTAGAAACTGCGCTGTACAAGAGGTTAGTAATGCACTCTCTGCTCAAAAATAAAGGTTTGATATGAACTCGTACCCTTTCTTAATACTCCTATGGCTGCTAATGTGTCTAGCAACCTTTCCTGTAGCGACAAGTTGTCTAACTCAAGTTCTATATTCTGAAGCCGTTAATGACATGTATATCTTGAAACAGTCGATTCGAACCTCATGTCTAAGGGTATCAATCCGATCTTTCACTCTTTGGCGTGATTTTCGCTGACTCTCTCGGTTCCTTTTCCTTCTCTGCGCAGGCTGGTTGGCAGCGTGCTTCCTGTTGTTTCGCAGACTTGCTTTCGACGATCTTTTCTATTGCTAGGTAACAACCGCTAGGTATGTTCAAGTCGGTGGGATAGATGTGGGATGAAGAGTGGAACAAGGTCAAAGTTAAAGTTCTTGAGGTTTTTTAGCAATGTGCCAATAATTGATGGTTCAAAGACATGGATCAACAAACTTAGTTATCTCGGGAGAAAACGAAGGTGTGGGGCTGACGATACCAGTAGTGGAGTCACAGTATCGGGTATTGAAGTTTAAGGAAGGCTTATTCTTTCGCTTCTCAACAAACTGTGCACAGTCGTTAGCAAAACCATTGTAGACAAGGTTCGCATTCGGGGTGATTTCTATATTGCTACATGTAGAGAACCAAAGGTCATTCATGATCGTAAGTTATCCAAGACTATACAACTATCCACGAACTGTTCATTGCTAGCTTTTGGAATGCGTTGCTTCGCCATTCCGTTATTCGTGCGCACATTCTTCACCTTCTCCGGCTCCATCATCGTTTCGAACGCAGTATAAGCAAAGCCCAAAAACTTCCATCTGTGCTTCGTCAGCCTTTTTGGACAGTAAGTTGAGACTTGTCACCAGCGGACAGGAGTCACCTGCTTCGCAAGTAAGGTGTATCCCTAAGTGAGGAGACACACTATGTCGCGAGACAGGTTGGCGATTCGGAGCTTCGGCGCCTCCCATTTGCGGGCTTGTAAAGCTGCTATCAATCTACTATGATTGTATGATTATTGCTCTTTAAGCATATTAGCGTCCGATATGAATCGCTGCTATGTTGGCTATGATATCGATCGTTTCGTTACCGCCGTCAATCAACTCGTTAGCGATACCCCCCTATCTATTAGCGACTTTAAGAACCACTTAAGCGCTCGGAAGGTTGTGCAGAGAGCGTGACGAAGCAAGATCGATTTCCTAGGCTCATAAGATAATTCCGACGTGGATGCGAGCATGCCGGGAGCCCCGTTGTGCGAAGCAGGATATCTTTGAAAACAAGCCCGGGCTGGCGGAACTCGCTAGTCTCTTTTAATATGCATGGGACTACATTAGCGCGCTTGTCGCTCACTATATTCTATCGCTTTACAGCGCTCGACCTATAGACTCTAGTTTCTACATCCGCTGCTGCTCAAGTGCGCCCATAAAGTGTCTCGCAGGCCGTTTTCTACCTCTGCTCTTTTTGTCTTTCCATTCCCTTCCCGCAATCGGTCCCTGAGCATTCGCATCCAACTTGATGACTAAAAACCCCAGCGCGATATATATCGCAACGACAATAAATTCCTCGATAATTGCTGTAGCGACGCGCACGGCCACATTTCCAGTGACGATATTGAACAAGTGGCTGTGCAAGAATACTGAACACGCTGAGTAGATGAGTCGCGACAAGACGAAAGGGAGTGCGAGAACGATGGCGACAGGCACTCGACGCTCTTGGTTCGGAACGACAGAGGTTCTGGGAACTGAGATCACGTATACGAATACGATGCCGACGTATGCGACAATGTACAACGCGATGCCGGCTTTGCTTGTTTTTGCGACTTGGACCGTGCCGTCGGGCTGAACCGTGCCGCTTGTTCCGCCGACAATGCTGAGAATGAGGCCGATGGTTATGAGCAATTGCAACATGCGAAAGTGTTTGGTCGTGAAGGTCGGACTAGTTTTCGCGTTGATAAAGTCCACACTGTAGCTGGGTAAGTTTGGAGCATTATTTGAACTTTAGAGACTTACAATCGGCTCAACAATCCTAGAGTTGCTAAGAGCAAAGGTGATAGGCCGACGGACTCGATGATGATCTTGGCCTCGATCAGGCCGTTCGAGTGGTTCTGGCGGGATAGGAATTGACAGCAAGCACCAGTGGTGCGTACGATGCAGAGAATGAGCGTATAGACCCAGCCACTGCTGCGATTGAAGCCATGCCGTACGCAAATAATGACAGCTAGTATGGCGGCAGGGATGTAGACAGCGAGCTCAATAGCTGCGACAATGTCACGTGCATGCATCATTAGTAATCTAAGAAGACACAACAGGATAGGATGCGTGCCAGAAGTTGGACGACAGGTGAAGCTGGTAAATACCATCTGCCAATCTGTAGATTCATGGTTCTTATACTTCATCTCTCATCATCCTGATCAGAGTACAACGCCCTTTGCTCAAAAGCTCTTTCAAATCCGATCATGTGTTGTGACGTTGCGCCCTACGTAGCGAAAAGCCGGGTATGTCGAAAACAACCAATAAGGGGGCAGGAATGGCAGAAACTCGCACACGACGCTCTGACACGTTAGCTGTTTTCATCTCACCAGGTTGGTCAGCACACATGGCGGAAGGTACGTTAGAGCGCAAGTCCAAATATGGTAACCACTTCGTTAGCGCGTGGCTGAGTAATCTCACCTGTACGGTGGAAGCCTGACTGATGATTACGCGTCTCCTACGCACACCGCTGCCGTCTGCCTACCCTAAAAGAACTCGAGTATGCTTGTTGCGTCAAAAACGGTAGGCTTCAGCGAAGAATCTCGTCACAAGCCAACGCGCAGCGCAGAATTGTCCAGTAATGGTCTACAGAGGACGGCCTTCAGCTGCTTGTTTGCTATGTCGGGAAAGACGCATTAAGGTACCAATCTTCCTATTTGGTAGTATTCAGCGGCTACTAACTAAAGTGGTATGGTAGTGCGACAAAAAGAGCCCCACATGCTCTCAGTGTGCACGTATGCACGCCAAATGTCTAGGTTATCGAGACGCGCTAGACCAGAACTTTCGCGACGAAACCGAAAGTGTTGCAAAAAGAGTGGAGAAAAAATACAAAAATTCGGATCTACGCGATGGTGGACAACAAGAGCCTCCCCAGAACGATCCAATTGACCTTACGGCTAATGTGATTCAGTTCGAATTCACGTCGCTACACATGTCGCATATATTCACGCTTACTCCTCCGATGGACGATGTCGCTGTTACGAACTTCATGTCCTCATACATTCCGGGCAGCCACTATGACTATCTTCCCCTTATGTATGGACAGGCTCTCCCACAGTCTGCGCTATCCTCAACCGTCCAAGCAACTGCTATGGCATATCTGTCACAAGAGCTATGCCAGTCAGACTTGATGTGTATAGCCCGACATAACTATGTGAAAGCCTTACGGAAGACGAATGAGGCTTTAGCGCATTTTTCTACTGCTTGCAGCAATTCAACCTTGGCCTCAGTCTTACTTTTGGGCTTGTTCGAATCACTCATCTGGACACACGCTGGAACTCCAGAGTGTTGGACAACACACACAAGAGGCGCGTTCGCAATTACAAAGCTTAGAGGCCTGCAACAGTTTGACACTCCAATAGGCCAGCAACTTTTCGCTCAAGTTGCGAACAAAGTTTGCATCAATAGTCTGCGGCAGAAATCGAGGCTTCCTACAGGCTTTGAAGATCTCATCGAACGTGTTCTACAATGCAATCCCGACTCCCCGCCTTACCAGTTGATTCGTTTAACTAGCAACGTCTCGAATTTGGTTGCAGATATTCATGCTGGCACGAATCCGGCCCCTGAAGCCGTCCGGATGTTACTTCAATTAGATGAAGAATACAAACAATTTGCTAAACACCTTCCACTCAATTGGCGATACAACGAATCGACAGTGGAGAGACCGGAAGAACTTGTTTACGGAAATACGGGACATTGGTATCCAGGCCATAGAGCTTTACAGCTGTGGAACTCGTGTCGCATGACACGCATCCTACTCAATGAGGCTGTGCATGCTCTGACCGACAGCACACCTACTGATTTCAAGGCCCAATCCCGACGGCAAGCGATAGATAACATCGAAAAAATGGCGACAGAGATTTGCGCTAGCATCTCTTACTTCGTCAGCTGTTCCAATCTCGGAATCCACAGGTCAAAGGCAACCTTCATAGTACCCGCACTCGCGGCTTCTAGGGCTTTGGCCGCGTCGTTACTATGGCCATTATCGGCCGTGCGTGGGGCAAGTCTCGCAAGTAATGATACAAGAGCATATGCTGTGAAGAGTTTGCGGTATCTAGGGACTGTATCTCGAGCACCACAGGCGGCCGAGGTTGCTTCACAAGGTCCAAGCTTTGATGCGCTACAGGATGGTCTGCATATGGTTTATGTCTCATAGTAGTAGAGCTCATGTCTGGAATCAGAATTTTGGAAAAATCGTTTGAGTACATGAAAATCTCGTCCTACTGTATTTATGAGTGCTCCCATGTTGCATTGGCGTTTTGCTGGGTCACGCACATCGCTTACAATTGCACCGACCTCAGCATGAGTTGATTGTGATCCAGTCTGCTTTTCCCATGTCAGTAGTTGGGGTGTTTAACTACGATTATTTAGGTGTAATGTGACGTTACATATGAATTATGCTTTTGTCAATAATCTTGGATCGTGCGCGATTTGAGACTCGAAAGTGGTCGTTCTGTATGGTGCGCCGCCCTGGCATACCAAGGCTCACCGCCTACCAAGGTGGTTTCGTCGCAGTGTAGGTTCTGCCAGGTCACCGAATCACCACGCCATCTCTTTCAAATGTTTTAGTCCCACCCAATGCCATGCTCGACTGAGTTACACAGCCACTGAACTGAGCTCTGTGGGACCCGAGTAAGCGGTCAAACGCAGAAAAGCCCGCATAATCACGATGCCCATCGCGATCACGAGCAAGCGTCGATCCTACCCATTTCAGACTTGTCCGAAAAGGGTAGCAGTTTCGTTAGCGGGGTTAGAAACCTCGTCAACATTCTCTTCCATCGACGTCTTGATTAGGAAGCGGCTGACATTCTATGACTTGCGTTTGTCTGTGGCAGATATTGTGTGCATCGGCAAAAATTCTATCCACCCTAGACGGAGATCTTGAGTCACCTAAGATTTTTGGTCGCGTCTCACCTAAGAACAGGCATAGCTAACAAGGCAATGCAGGCTTACAACCTATAATCGGACACTACCTCGCTTGAGCATAGAATATGCACCAGAAGACAGGAAAAACACCTTTCAGCGACAGGTGATGAAGCTGACCGGAGTATGAGCTCCATATGCGCGATTTAGTGCAATGTTGCATGCATTTAGTGGGTATACGATACGACAGACGAAAGGGTTCAACAAAGCACGCGCTTGTATGCGCACATGCTTATGCATCATCCTGACTGTTGGTATATTTACTCAGCTAGAACCACTGTTCGACAACATATCCATTTCACGCTCCCCTTACCTTTTGGAATTCCTCAACGCAGCTGTCACTGACGAACTTGCATCATGCGTTCATCCAGCTTTCTTTGGTGGATCACCATTGTTACGGTATCAGCCGAATCAAGCTACAGTTGTCAACCAAGACAGACGTGTTGGCCGACTCAGCAACAGTGGCAGCAGCTTAACCAAACCCTTGGTGGCCACCTGCACAAAACTACCCCCTTGGGAGCGCCTTGTTACGGGAATTCAAGTGAATACAATGAAGAAATTTGCGCCTCAGTCCAAAATACCTACAACAGCAGTCTTGATCGGGTATCCCATTATGGACAAACTTTCTGGCAGAATTGGGAAGCTTGCGGGACATCAGGTTGCTCTCTGCTCTCAAGTGATCCTGCAGAAGAACTATTCCCTACCTGTTCCTTGGGAACACTAGCAGCATACTATGTTGATGTGCGGGCGGCATCCCACATCTCCGCCACTCTACGGTTCTCAAAGGAACACAACCTACGCATCAGTATCAAAAACACAGGACACGATTTTGCGGGTCGTTCGGTCGGACCTCACACGTTGGCCATTTGGACTCACAACTTGAGCAGTATGTCCTTCCATCGAAACTTCACGGCTTCAAGATGCCCAATGGTCAACGCACACAACGTTGGCGAACTAGGAGCTGGAGTAGTGGCGGGAGATGCGTACCGTTATTTCGGCGAATATGGTATGGACATCACAGGCGGATATGAAGAGTCTGTTGGCCTGGCAGGCGGTTTCGCGCAAGGCGGAGGTGTTGGTGATTTCACCGCCCAATATGGACTCATGGCAGATAATGCCATCGAGTTTGAAGTTGTCACCGCCGATGGCCAGGTGCGAGTCATAAACGAATGCAACGACCCCGAATTGTTCTGGGCTATGCGTGGTGGAGGTGGCGGCACCTTCGCTGTCCTCACGAAGTATCGCGTTCAGCTCTATCCTTCGTTGCCTATTCACACATACCGCCTGGTTGTTAACATCAGCAATTCCGATGCTTTACGCGCGCTCCTGACACTGCACGCAGAAAACCAATTAGCTTGGTCTGACGCACTGATCACAGGAGGAACCGACTACTATGTCAACAAGGCATCATTTGGCGTAATTCACCCTAATTTCGACAACGGCACGAAGCTGAAGGAGGCTACGATGGCATTCAATCACGCAGTCGGAAACATAGAGGGCATAACCGTGATCGAGAACGACTACACTACGTTCGACAATTATACTGCCTATACCTCTTTTTCGATCGCCGACGCGCGCGTTACTGAACCAGCAGGCATCTCATCTCTGATTTCCTCACGACTCATGCCCCGCCATCTTTTCGCCTCATCATCCTCTATATCATCGCTGGTAGATGCAGTGCTGCATGGCATCCAGACGGCGCACAATCTCATCAATACATCTGGCACACAGGTCGTCTTTGAAACGCCGCTGTCTAATCCAGATGTCGATCGCAAGACTTCGGTGCACCCAGCATGGAGGAGCGCGCTATGGCACGTTATCAATGTTGCTGAGTGGGAAAAGCCTCTCGCGCCCGCAACACTAAAGAAAGTCTCTTCTGGCTTCCTCGACCTCTTGGAACCGGCGAAGGCGCTGACCCCTGGTGGTGGCGCGTACCTCAACGAAGCATCTTATGAAGAGCCTGAGTGGCAGCAAACTTTCTTTGGCGACAACTATCCTCGACTGCTCGAGGTTAAGCAGCGGTACGACTCAGATCATGTTTTTGATTGTTGGAAGTGCGTCGGGTGGCGGGGAAGACAAGAGTAAGTCTCTTTCGCCTGCAATATTCATACCTTCTGCGAGTATTCCTAGCTAATAGATCTGTGCAGCTCTTTTTATTCTTGTTATAGTTACTTATAATAGATACTATCCTAGACCTCTTAGAGTTAATTTAGCTCTATCGTAGTAGAGTTTTCTATATTTAATATAAAATTCACCTTAGCCTATACGTACTCTACAAGCGAGTGGCAGTTAGCCTCTAAGCCTTGATAACGATAAAAATATTACTCTTTACTAGAAAAAGTAAGGTAATAAGCTAGAAATAGCTATAGATAGGGAATTCTACGTTAAATAATAAGACTATAGTGTGTCTCTTCACCTAGGGACGCACCTTACACGAAGAACATTCATGAATATTAGAAATGGCAGATGGCCATTTCGTCCGTGAAAACATGCCGAGGGTAACAATACGGACGACTACTACCCTTCTGTCGCCATTTCACCATGGAATCGCGGAATGACAAAGTAATCACACAAGTCAACTCAAGTACCCTCCTTCAATTCCACAAGACGGACAATACCAATTTCTTCTCTTCTTTCGAAAAGGTTTTCTTCCCCTTTGTCTTTCTCCCTTCCTATAGCGATTTGCACAGAATGAACTTTTTTTTTCCTGGTTACTTCAAACTCTTGTGCCCTCGGTCCCTCGTTTTTCGTCCGTCTCGCCCGCTTAAGTCCATCCACCTCATGCGATGCTCACCACCAAAATGCGCCTTCTCTGACGCCCCCATTATCAATCATTCACCAACGGACCCGTCTCACGAGTGGTGGCGCCTCTACCAGGCAAACTATATTTATCGCTGCAAACACAAAAGTCACAGCCCAGCACGCGGTGTTAGGCGTTCCCATCGCCGGCAACATGTTGCGGCCGATCGATGGTGGAGCCCGCGCGCGCATGAAACGTCGTCCGCGTCGCTTTAGCTACCTAGCTAGCGAAAGAGCGCGCCCTGGAACGCCAACTTTCTACGACTTTCTACAAAGAAGAATCTTGAATAGATAAAAGGAGCGCGGCCACGACTGTGGGTGTGATTGATTGAGATAGATATCTGTTCAGTGCCCAATTGCGACTAGAGAAGCTCAAAGAGAAAGCAAGCGCATACCTACCCATACGTTACTTTTACAACTTACCACAACCACAACTACCTCAACCACCTCAACCACGGCCACAGCAGCTACAATGGCAAACATCCAGCTCCCAGATCAATATGGGTACGTCCAATACCTCCCTCGAACCCATCCTACCTGTCCCAAACCCCCCTCCCACGCCCTCACACCAGCTCTCCTCCCATTCCTCCCCAAACACCAGCATCACCAACACCAATACTAACACGCCACGCACCAGCTACGTCCTCGCCGCCGCAGTCTCCACCTTCCTAGTCGGCGTCTGGCACGGCGGCCGCGTCGGCGGCTTCCGCAAAGCCGCCAAGATCCCCTACCCTTACGAATACGCATCGTACGAGCAAGTAACGTCGGCCTCGCCCGCCTCAAAATCCGCCATGCTCGCCTTCAACTCTGCGCAGCGCGCGCACCAAAACTTCAACGAGAACCACGTTACCGCTCTCGGCACCATGCTGATTACTGGGCTGCGCTACCCCGTTGCGGCGGCGGTGTTGGGCGGCATTTGGAGCGTCAACCGTGTTATTTATGCCGTGGGTTATACGAATAGTGGGGAGAAGGGTGGTGTGGGACGGTATTATGGTGCTGGGTGGATGATTGCGCATTATGTTTTGGTGGGTTGGAGTGTGAAGACTATGTGGGATTTGCTCATGTAATGAAGGGTAGATGTATGAGTTGGAGAGGAGAGAGAGAGGGCGAAGGATTATTCATATTTCGAAATGAACAGTATGGCTGAATTGTCTTGTGGGTCTGTTGTTGTGATGGGTGAGATATGATTATGATGGAGAGTCGCATCAAAGAGACATGGAAAGATTGCTGAACGGTAGGTCGAATTGATGAATATGACAGTGCTTCAATAGCAGGTATATCACTTCTATCCCTTCACCTCACTCCCAACACTGGCATTGCTGAGAACTTTCAGTGCATGTTTTTTACATAACCTGTAAATGACTTGTACATACACTACTAAGCTTTCTCCTTCTTCATGTAAGCCTTCCCATCAGCGGCCCCTACACATGTGTCATAGACCTAACCCCACAATGTACACATCATCTAATGCCTCGCTAGTGGCAAGACTGCATCCTTCCTCGACAGTCCCACCCCATCCATTGCATCCCTAATACTCTTGTAATCCTGGAAACCTATTAGTCCACGCATGTCAACAACTACAGTCCAACGTACCAGGGTTACAACAAACAAGGCGACAGAGTTGACGGCAAGAAAGATGACCAGTGAAGCAATAGCCAGAACAAACAGAATCCATGCATGTTTCCATATCTCCCCCCTCGAGATGCGAGAGTGCAGAGCCACGACAGTGATAGGTACAGCGAGGGCGCTCTGCGCTATCTGCCGACACTTTGCTTGAAGAGTCTGGAAGCCAGGACTGTAGTTTGTAGCGTCGGTTCGACGAGTGCGGACCGGTATGTCAACGTGTAGCTTGAGACCGCGAATTAGGCAGAAAAGGCCAACTACCGCTGCTCTATATAGGTAATCATGGTACGTGAGCGCCAGAATGCTCGCTATCTCGTCCATGATTTGCACAATTACCCACTGTATACCCACAAAGAGCGCCAAGTTGAAGATGGCTTTGGCGTAGAGTGTACTACGAGAGTTGCCTTGGCTGGCGCGTGCGAGAGAAGATAGAACTCTAGGTGCTGGGCCTTCAGGTGTGCCATCGATGAAAGAGTAGTGGTGGGTCTGGCGTGTGCGTCGGCCGATGAAGTAGTTGAAACAGGCGTATGCCACGCAGCAGGTAGAGAGATGAACCACCATACTAAGCGTGTTGTTGATATTGGCGCAGGTACGTATCGCCAGATAGAGGATAGGTTCTGCAGGATCTGAGTTGTGAGTTAAGACGTGCTGCACTTTGAAGAAGATGGGATGTTGCATACTTCCCGGCCATAGTCCACTCCACCCAGATTGTATGGACATGCTTCCGGCAATTATTTGGGATCGTCAAGAGAAACAAGAGACTGGTAAAGGAAAAAGTGTGGTGGGTGGAGAATCCGGAGGGATGGATCGATTGATTGTGGCGATGTTATTATACAAGTGAAAGTGACGGGAACCTTCCGCCTCAGCAACCGCGCGCTTTCCTCGCGTTGAGTGCACCTACCCAAACTGCGTCATAGTCTCATTGTGGGCCCGCGATTCACCTCCACCAATCTACTCTCGCTCATACATGCAGAATTCAAACTTGACGCCCTGTTCCTCTAGGCCACCTTCTTGTATCTCCTCACCGGTGAAGTCTTGTACCTCCTCTCTGCTTGCGTTCTTCCAAATTGTAGTTTCTTCCAAGTTGACAGGAAAGAATGTGTCGCACTCAAAGTCCTTGTGTATCTTCGTGAGCAACACACGCTTCGTCTGCGGAAGTTCAAGTGCTGTCTTGTAGATACTTGCCCCCCCAATGACGAAGATCTTATCCAATTCCAAATTCGAAGAAGCTAGACTACTCGTATCTTGACGCTCAAGCTGTGACATGGCGTCCATGATGCCAGAGCATACCATGGGCCCCTCAACATTTGTCTTCTTGTCTAGCTTCTTGGAAAAGTCTTCGGGGTTCGTAGTGATGACGACATTCAAGCGATCCTTTAGCGGTCGATATTTGGGCGGTATGCTTTCCCATGTCTTGCGACCCATGAGCACGGCATTGATCTTCTTTGCTTCATTACTTGATGGAGATGGCGTTGTACGCTTCGTCACCCTCGCAAAGAACCCTATCTCTTTTTTGAGCTGTGGCCATGGCAGCCCTCCACCATTTCCAATGCCAAGATTCGGCGTGGCAGCGAGGATGAGAGTAAGTGCTGGGGGCTTGGGCGGCATGGTAGACGTGCTTTGATCGTGGGTAGCCGAGACTTCCTTTGATTCTATCGAGCCCGGCTTGAAAGAGAATTGTTCGCCGGTCATCTCGCACTGCTTCGCGGAATGAATGGCGGCGATGCGTGGGTACCTATGCTGTGAACATGAAGTCGAGGCGAGGGGCGCGACGACGGGTTTGCGGGGTCTCGACGCGCTAGCAGACGCGAGAGAACGTGATTTACCATCATTCCTTTTAATCTCCGCTAGAAACTATGCGGGCGTTAGACATCATCCCTACCTTTACAGTACCCGTTCTGGCGGTACGCGCCATCGTACAAGAGTAATCCATGGTGATCCACATACGAGTTCATATTCCCGTACGAAGACTGCTGAGGTATAATACATTGTCAAATGGCCTTGATCATGCACAGAGAAATCCAACACCTAAATACGCTGACAGTCCGGCACGTAGCACTGCATCGTTCCGTCATTCCCGATCCAAACCCCATCCGCTCGCCCAAAGTGTGAAGATACTGAACGCCTAATAATTACACCATCGCAATGCTGCTATCCGATCGAAACCGTTCGCATAATAAAGCAACAATCCCATAACCCATTTCCATACAACGTCACAGGTCTTCCAAAGTTCCAATGGGTATATCTCGGATAGTTTAAAGCGTGCAGCGCAGCCCAAATGCGAAGCTCCTCCACATGCTCGATGGGTTATAGGTTGCAAAGGGAGCAGGCAATACTATTCACCTTCACCCCCTTCGCCACTGCTCTTTAATGGGATAGATAGTGATATCTTTTTTGGTGTACCACCGCCGTCTTTGCCGGAATTCACGCTGGGCGACTTCCGACGCAAGTTCCGTAGACTTCCGGTGCTTGCGTTGCTAGATGTCGAGGCTCGTCGTTTAGGGCCGGCAGAGGTGGAGATACTTGCGAGTAGCTCATCGTCTTCGTCCTCCTCTCTCCGGCGCTTCTCTGATACGCGCTCGGGTGGCGATCCTACTGAAGTCGGATGTAGAGACGTGGTTTCCTCTGGCGTCTGTGTTGTTGGCAACATCTTGGGAGTAGAGGCAGTCACGTCAGCTGCAAGGTCGTCCATATCGGCATCATCGGTATCGTCATCGGGGTAGTTGACGAGAGGCCGCACTGGCGATGCCCCGTTTGTGCTGAGTTTTCCAGTTCCGGTAATATGTTCATCCTCATCGTCTGAGGTGTTGAAGTATGCTTCTTCATCCGCGTCCATCTCCTTCAGACCATGGCCCCACTTCCCACCATTTATGGCTGCGGCTCGCGCAGGTGTATCGCTATCTGCACTTGTAAATGAGTTGTCGAGCTCCTGAGTTGTTATCGGTTCATGATTCTGGTCATATTTGAGTATCAGATTCTGGAATGTATCCACGTAAGTAATCGCCTGCAACTTCTCCCTATATGTTTCTACGAGATGTTGGACAATCATCTTGATGTTTTCTCGACGTATGAATTCGAATAGCTCGAGACATGCAGAGTTTAGAAGATTATCGCGGGGCATGGTATCGAAGAGAATCCTTAGTATCGGCTCGAATAGTTCATGCGCAATAATCTGGCGATTATGCGTTTCGTCGTGGAAGCCAAGAACAGTACGGAAGTATTTGAGTGCAGCTGGGGTCTATTAGTATATGAACATGGGGCAAAGAATGAATGACCTACTGAGTTTCAGGTGCTTCTCCGGGCAACCCATGAGTTGGGCAACCCGGACTGCAAGACCTTCGGACAAGATGAAGTACTTGCTGCGGAAGGAATGCTGACGGATGAAGAAGCAGAGGACCTCCACAAGATGAGCGTACAATGATACTTCTTGCATCGACAGATCGTCCACTGAATCATGTTAGTCGTGGTAATGCGTAGTAAAAAATAACACTCACTGGATTCCCGGCCTTCTAGGTCCTTCAAAGGCTGGAATAGCTTTCGGGCAGACTCGTCATAAAAGTTCTGAATGAACGAGTCTGTCTGTGGTATGGATGGCAATTGACCTCTCACTTTAGCGAGGAAGTCGCTGTTGGTCCTTCCAAGCGCTTCAATGGATGCTGAGTTGGCATTGGGATCAAGTAAGATCTTGATGGCATCGGCCATTTGCGCCTTGACTCCCAAATCCACCTCGATAAGAAGCAGCTCGATCAAGGTGTCTGTGAGTGGCTTTGTCTTCTCCTGGATAGCCTTGAAGATGTAGCTTCGCACCATGAGAGCATCATGGTCGATCAGAGACACCAGTATATCCGTTCCTGCCACGCGAACTGAAGCATCCTGGTGCTTGAGCGCGAACTGTATTACCTCCAGCAGACCGCTGCTAATGAAGTTTTGATATAATTGTGCCCTGACGTTAGCCTGTAAGCTCTTCGCTATTGCGCAGCATTGCTGAATGAATAGCACAGCGTCCCTTTTTCGCGCCAGGTTCGGTTCTTTCGGCGAAAATATGCCAAAGAGCTCCTTCAGGAATGGCCCATTCGCTTGCAAATGTTGGACGATATCGACCTGGTGGAAAAATATGAGCGAGTTGAGGACGCTGAATGTGGGATCATCGAGAATGCGTGCTAGCACAACGTCCTTGAGGTACTGCAGCCGGTATGTGTAATGAATTTTCCGTTTTATGTTTTCGTCTTCGATTCTGACCACTTCCTTGAACTTTGACTCGTCATCGAGGTACTGTCGGTGATTTGCCTTGTGGAGGGGAAAATCAGGGTCGTCTGTGCAATGTCAGCAAAGCCATGTGGCAGGTCGCGTGGGGTAGCACGCACATTCCAAAGCGCCGACCACACCCAGAACCACGGGATCCGTCACAACATATTCGATGATGGCGGTGTCGTTGAGGAGGATGAGCATCTTCATAATGCTACATAGCCGATGGAGGTCGGAGAGACTTTCAAGGTCTTCCGCCATCTCCACCAGTGGTATCAGCTTGGGTATGTAGTCCTGCGCGAGAATGAACTTGGCCAAAGCTTCCCGGCCGCCTGGTGTCGAATTTGCAGCGCGCATGTGATTTTCAATCTCGTGCAGATTGCCGAGGTCGGGAAGGGGGAGGATAATTGGGCTGGAATGATCGATGTCGTCTGAAAGACCATCGTCTGTGTCAGCATTAGCTTACTCAAAGCTATGCGCAGAGTTGAATGGACGTACCCTGAGCCAGCGCTTGCAGGCGCGATTGTACTTCATTCACAAAGTCCCTGTCCGGCATCAGCACATGGCCCTGGTGTCTTGGACGCAAGGCAGCTCACCATATGCTTGCGCAGCCCTCTGGCTCCTGGAAGCTGAGAGCCATGTCGGTGCCATTCTGCTCGGTCCACACAATGAGCGTGTCTGTACACGATTAGCTGTTGTCATCTTGGCCTAGTGCAGCAACGCGCGCGTACCCTGTTGCTTCTGATAGCCGTCATCTTTGGAGATGCGCGTCTCAAGGAGCTGTCGCGACTGGTCGTCTTCCGATAGGACTACGATCCTTGCCTCTTCCTGCTGTGGTGGCACGAGTTAGCCGTCCGGACTAGATGGCGGGTATGCGATTGCGAGCACGTACATTGGCGACAACGCCCTTGCAGAAGCCCGTGCCCCTGTCGAACCAGTCATTGTTCTTGAGCTCGTAGACTTTGACGCGCTTTCGTTCGCTCGCAGGCGGAGGGCCGACGTTTGCCATAGCCGGCGGCGGCGTCTCTACACTCTCCGGCTAGGGCGACTACCCTCCGGAGCTCGGCGCGCGGTCGCGATCGTTTGCGCAGTGGCGTGCTCGGGATTGGCAGCAGAGGGGCCAGCGATCAGGGATGGGATGATGGGACGGGTGGGTATGTGTGTGTATGTGGTGGTGCTGGCGGATGACGATTAGGAGGCTAGGCGGCGCTTGGGACGGGTGGCAGTATGTCGGTAACGCGACCGACAGGGCGTTAATGCGGGGTCCTTATGCGCGCAACAGTGAATGGCGACGGTGGATGGCGCGGTGACGGGAGTGGGTGATCAGCCTCGGATACTTTTGCAGTCGCGTCGTGGGTCGCAAAGTCGAAGCGGGAGAGGACAGGGCCAGGCGGCTTGGGCACTAGCTGCAAACGCTGCCGGAATATCGATAAGAGCCTAGACCAAGCGGCGGCAGAAGAGCCTCAACACCACGATGAACCCTGGGGATGGCTGCAATGCGTGCGCGAGAGGGAACGCGGGAAGGGGTCCTGGGGCGGGGCAGGGTCATGCAAGAGCCCGCGTAGACTGGGCAAGGTCGGTGTGAAGGAGTGCAGCTTGCGCCCGGTACGACGACACTGTGACGCCGCCCGCGAATCGCCTCACTGACGCAATCCCCTCCCCTTGGCACCGGCGCCAGCGAGTCAGCGACAACTCGTCGCCAGCCTATCCTCACATGCAAGATGCCTCTCTACGCACACACCCCGCGGGATGTTTGTCTGCATTCTGCACAAAGCACGTGACGCACTCACACACACATATGCAGGTCCATCCAGTGTGCTCCTGCACGCAATACTGCGTAGGTGTACCGCCTCACTCGGTACGGATTGACATGGGCGGCTCCACATACGCGCGTGGTACTACATAATAATCACGGCCTGGACAGTCAGTCACCTTGCACCGTGATACCTGGCTTGGTACCTGGCTTCAACGACATGTCAAACCTCAGCAGTCGCATCCACCGCGACCCGCCCACAGCTCAAGTGGAGCAAAGCAATCAGCCGAGGCAACGCCCAACTCGGACACGAGAACATGGAATCCACGATGCGAGAAGCGTCATCGCAGCACCATCACGCCTTCCCCGCTCTGGACTTTGCATTCCCATATTACACCGCAAATCACCCCAGATTACAGATTACTGCCTAAAAAGATCACTCATCCTCCACAAAGCCGGCAAGAGCAACACTTACCATGCAGTCAATAAACCGTGTCCTGTACATATGTAGTACGAGCTGACTGACCGCTATCGCACTCTCAACACTCTGGCCATATGTTTGTCTGGCGACATGCTCAGCTCCGAGCCAAATCCGGACGAAACATGGATTCTGCCCACCAATACTCGAACGCGTCATTGAAGTGCAGCCATTAGCACCTGTCGCCGTCGCGACCGTCTCTACGCATCATCGTGTACCACGCACATGTCTAGGCGGATAGCCCCCTCATATATTTTTTCCCAGGGCCTCCCTCGCCTGGCTAACTATAGATACGGTACACTCTGACGCGCCGGCACGAGTCTAGCCTGCCTCCCGCTATTGGCGAACGATAGCGTGGGACACCAATCACCATGTTCGAGATATCGCACCATTGTCCACGTCGATTACCGTTTTTGTGCAGCCACGGCCTCTCGGGAGGCCAGACTCGTGTTCCTCATCCCCAAGAGCTGAAATGTGCTGGCGACCGCTAAGCGACTTTGGACTGTTTATCAGCGCTCGCTAACTGCAAAAAGTTTCAACAGCTGCGCCTCAAGGATCGATCCGCAATCCGAAGCGCTAGAAGGGGCGACGCATTGACTGAAACCCAGTTCCCACGCTACCGAGGTGCTTCCCGTCCGTATTGTTGGGAAATAATGCTCCATTATAGATTACGCCGACTACCCGGCGAACGAGATACCTCTTAACAGTCACCCTGAGCTGGGTCTCACTCCACTACACCAGCATTGCGACCATCACCAGCCCAATTACCATGTCACGCTCATCTTACCCCGTCACCATAGCAGCATCAGTCAATGAGCAAAGGCCTGATGCTACTATCACAAAGTCCCCGAGACTCGCGTCTGTACAATACAAGAACTTTTCGAAGCCTCTAGCAGACGACCGTCCATCCACTGCAGGCAGCACGAAGCCAGTGGGCGCAGAGGAATTACAGGCCAGGATCAAGGCTGCAAGAAGGAGCAAAAATATCTCTCAACCGCTGCCTGAAGCTGTGCAACGTCAACTGAGCCAGGCCTCTACCAACCCAGATCTCATACACCCAGCACTGCGTGCCAGAAGCGGAGTATCAAAGAACATACACCGAAGCGCCAGCCACCAATGCAAAAGTCGCGAGGAGCTGTCGATTGAGGCAGTCATGCGACGCTTCTCAGCAGAAAGCGACGGGAAAAGTGTATTGAGTCGCAGCCGCCCGACGACGCACGGTGCACTCCCCGATGGTCTACCTCAAGTTTCTGCATTGCCTGCGCATATGCCTTCTGCGAACTATCGTCCACGATCATATCCAACTCGGAGTAGAAGGTCTTCTATGACGAAGCGCCCAAGTCCGCTATCGTATGTCTCATCGCCCGATGACACTACTGATGCGTCCTCTCATACATCAAGGCGTACCTCGGCCTCTTCTCGTACGTTGTTCATTGCTTGTTGCTTTTCTCATTTACAAGTGCTAACAGTCCAGCAGGGACTTCCAGATCCGGGTCAAAATCCGACTCATGCAAGGAAGACGACAATGATGAGATGATAAGAGTCGTTACCCTAGAAGCATGCAAGAGCCGACTCAGCAAAAGAAAATATGACCTTGAGTCCCGGACCCCACTTCAACCCGAAGTAGCGCGACCCAAGTCTCCGCCCGCCAAGCACCGCAGGTCATGGCACAATCTATCACGACGAAGCATTCTCTGCTCAGTTTAACAACGACATTAATCCATTTCCTATGTTCTTACTATACACATACTGGTCCGGAGCTGCCGGAAATCCTCTTGTATCTCAGCGTGGGTGTTACATCTGGCTTGGCGTTTACGATTTGTTTTTAAGAAAGCTCGTTATCGGCTCACGACTCTAGAATTTCAGCGCCTACAGGGGCGTAAATGGCGCAGGAGTCTTAGGCAACCATCAAATGTTTCAGCATACGAGCGCGCTGAGCACTATTCATCATGCATCTTGTTAGATAGCTACCAACCTTCCGCAATGAACATATCACGACATTAACTGCCGTTTACTTTGCCTTATCTTGCTTACACAGGTGTATATCAGCACAATCCCCGTATGATACTTGGCAAGGCTTGCACAATTACGGCAGATCCACAATTCTGGAAAGAAACATTTCTGTTCGACATATGCAAGCCACAAGCCACCAGGCGGAACAGGCTCCAAAAAAGGTCAGCACATAGCGTGAAGGTGCATTAGTCGGTGCTCCTCGGCCTTGCAACAGAAAAATTGAGAAATCAAGCCGGCTTAAAGGGGCTAGCAGAGCGAGGTAGCTGCACGATAAGGTGCGGCGTTCACGGATGGATCCACAGCCCATCCAGTCAGCCACTGGATCATAAACGTGGTTTCGGCATGGCTGCAGGGTTGCTATCTGTGCCCAATACGAGGATCTGGCTCGCGACGGCCCACTCTGGCGGAAGCAAAGGCAGCATGAAACTATAGTAAAGATGATGGGATATGAAAGGTGGACGTTGAGTGAGCAGCACATGTAGGTCGTAGATTTCAACGGCCGTCACTCTGTGGAACGGCACTGGTGCTTGTTCCTGACGATCCCGTCCTGTCGTGGATGGTGGCTGGCGTGGCTTACGCGAGCGGCGGCTGACCGTCCGCTGTCCACAACGTTTAAACTAACTTACATAGTAACTACTGCTGCTGACGTCTCGACTCGCCCATGGCGCCTGTGCGCAATTCCCATTGACAAATTCCTCCGACAGCGACCTAAGTGTTTTCGCCGTATGTACTTCGTATCCGTCCTGACTCTTGCACCCACCACCAAACCACCGGCTAGCACTGCGAAACAATGGCGCACAAGACTATACTGGTACAATAATATACCAGCAACCAGGTTCCCAGGACTAGAGGCCGGGCACTTGTCTACCAAAACCGTACGGTGGCAGATTGGCGACAAACTAGAGCCCCTAGGGATGACGCCTCGCCAGGGGCATAGCGCCATACCCAAAGCGAGAGAGAATTATTGGGGGGTTGGAAGATCTCATGGGTATACATGAAGGAATATGTATGTACAGCAGACGTGGCGCGCAGGGTTTTGATTCATTTTGATGCGCAGCGCACGTGCATCCGAATGCGAGACATGTTGTCGACTCCAAATTCAACCATGTAGATCTTATATCGGCTATATTCGGGTGGCAGGGCAATCCGCACGGACCATTCGTTCACTATCGATAAGCCGTTTGAGCTTGCACTGGGCATACCAGATGCGGAGCTCCTTCCTGACGCCATTTCACTCCACCCCCAAGCTTCACTAGCACCCTCTGTCATGAATCCTTCAGAGCGTACAAAAGAGGCGCTTTTAGGTGAGAGCCCATCAATGTCTAGTGGTTTGCGCGCAAGCCACTGTCCCACGACGCGTCCTTGACATGATCATCTCTTTCTCCAGTGCGCTTGCTATTCACATTCGCGCTCCGGCACTGACTTCCTTTACTAGCCAAGACAGAATCGCTATGCACGTCTATAGTGGACAATCGGAAAAACGACCCGTGGGGCGGTAACGGTTATCTCTCCACCATTCTCCGCGCCGTCAAAATGCACGATGCAACTGAATACTCTGCCGACGAGACAAAAACAGAATTTCCGCCCGCGCTAGACTACGCGACGTCGGCACAGCGTGAGCTACTGATCCGGGAGCAGAGTGCTGCACTGGTATGGAAACGCGCTGGCTACTTTGCTGTACATGCTGCTGTGCTGGCTAACACAGCCGCAGATCAAGACTGCGCAAGACATTGCCACGCTTGTCCGCGACTTGCAAGAACTTTGGCTCTTCGGTGGCCTCGATACGCTCTCAGATCCCGCAGACGAAGAAACGAACCGGATAAAAGCGCGAGCGGTTGCAGAGATGATTGAGGCGTTGGCGAAGCAGAGTCCTGCTGGTGCTCAGCAAAACGGCCAGCAGCAATGAGGTCTAACGATTTACGATCATGATTTCACGAAATGAATAATTCTTGTTGGCGGAGACACTAATCTCTCTACAGCGTTTTAGAGTCTCTTTGCCATACTGTGAAGGATACAAATGCTTGGCGTGTTAGTACCTGAGCACTAGAAGTTGCGCCAGAGGTCTCTGCACGGTTATGCGCGGTCTGCGCGTTCACTCCACGAACCATAGAGTTTTTGCTGAGTTATTTTGAGCGGAGCGGTAAGCGATGGGTATATCGGTCGCTTTGGCGTCTCAGATAGGTAAACGGGCCTACCATAAGACAGAGTGTAATAAACCGTGCATATTGTGGACCACAGTCTACACGCTCTGTATAGTTGCTGAGAAGTTATTGGTGCGAACAGCAACTGCTCGCAGCTTGCCTCATCTATACTAGCGTTTTATCAAAAACCCCCCGACGTTCCTTTGAGACCAAAACTTGTATACCACATGAGAATGAGAGAGTGCAATGGGGAGATTTTCATCTACCGCGCCGCAACCGGGTACTAGACTGTAAATGGCCAGAGTATTCTCCATACGAATGTATGAAACTCAATCCAGAGGATGTAATAAAGCTGTTTGTATTCCGTCAACAAACTGCTGCACTTTATATGGGTTGCATAATAGTTGATGCTGAAGAAAAAAGAACTGGTATTCCGGTGTAGAAAGTATGTATCTAGAGTATCAGTGCATCCATGCCGTCCCACCTACTCATCAACCCTAATCTTCATACCAAACTCATTTAGCATCTCCACATACTCATCGCCCAACGTCGCAGGTGTGAGGATACCGCCACCAAGCTTACCAGCCTCACTGTCACCAAGCCTGCCCCTCAGGATAACCTTGGCAGCAGCACTGAGCGTCATAGCCGTCGCTACGTACCCACCATGCGCAACCTCAAGGTGCGCAATAACCTTCTTGCCCTGCTCGGTAGAGCCCACGCCACGGTAGTGCATGTAGTCGTTCTTCATGCTCTCCTTTGATGGTCCCTGACCTGGGCTCGGGATAACCTTTTTGAGGACCGGCTCTAGGAAGAATCGTGTTACGGGAATAGCAAGCAAAACGGCTACTGCAGTAAGAACGGCTTTTTGGGCAAATCCCATGAAGATGCTTGGTGCGCGAGCAAACTCATTGAACCGGAACTTGGGGCCGTACTGCTGCGTTTCGTCGGAAGAAGTCTGGTATAGACCCCATGAGCGGTGGGCAATGCATACATCAACAGCAGCCATGAGACCCGTGGTTTGGATACCGCCCAGTTCGGGGATATTTAGTAGACCAAAGAGGTTGTAAGGGAAGCTTGCGGGTGGTGAGCCGACGACTTGGTCCGCCTTGACAGGCGACAAAGAGTACGGATGCATCGACTTTCCAAGATGACTGAGAGGGTATTTTTTGAATAGCTCAAGCATGGTAAGAGAAGTGCCACCGCTAATTCCAGACTTGAAATCGTATAGCGTCAGGATAGCGCGCTCGCAGGGGGCGTTGTAGCGCTTGCGTACTTGGCGTGCGAGGACGTACGCCATGATGTCTGCAGGAACAGAATCAAGACCGCACTCTGGGATGATGATGGTCTTGTTCTTTTTGGCGAGCTCGTCATACTTTGCAATCATGTCGTAGATCCAGGGCACCTCGCCCGTAGAGTCGAGGTAGTGGGTGCCGTTGTTGACACAGGCAGCGAGTACGGGCTCACCATAGTGCATAAAGGGGCCTACGGTTGTGATGATGAGCTTAGTCTTCTTTACCAGCGTATCTAGTTGCGATTGCTCAAGCTCGCATGTCTCAACGGCTATAGTGAGTTAGCTTTGGCTCTGTCTTTTTCTCGTCTGTCACATGGTTGCGAATGCCAATAATGCAGATTTTGCTATGACGTACCTGGCTGCTTTCGATCTGGTCTCAGTTTGCTCAAGTTGTCGACGACGCTCTGTAGCTTCTTTGCATTACGTCCAGCGATGGCCCACTGCAAGTCGTCCGGTAGATGTGTGGTTACCCACTCCGCGACGAGTGCCCCGGTGTAGCCTGTGGCGCCCAAGAGGATGAGCTCATATTGACGATCTTGCTGAGCCATTGTGTCGACGAATTTCAGTGGAAATGAAGTAGATGGGCTAGGTGAAGTTGAAGAAAATCATGGGATGATGTAGCTTTAGCAAAAGGGAAATTTCACATCTACGAGTCCTGCATTAGTCGGACATGGCCCTTGTTTTGGTATACCTGAGGTCATGCCGAGGTAGGCAGGGGCCGGCGTGTGCGACAGAGATGGCTGTATTTGCATTGTCCACCCACACTGAAACTTGTAGTATGTATAAGTCAAGAGGATATCGCAATCAGATCTACGGAGAATACGCATGGATCAGCATTCGGGTTGTATTTTGGGGTAAGGCGAAGGAATTCTTGCTTGTGCCTGATCCAGCATGTTTGTAAGCTATGTTGGGAATGGCTAGCCTACGGTAGCCGCCTTGGCATTGTCACTGAATTTGTGCGATCGAGGATGCCCCTCCAACGCGGACCAGATCCTCTCACCGCTGTCACTCTGCCTCCACTCGAGACGTGGCTTTTAGATCACGCCTTGAAGGTGTAATTTTCTGATTCGCCATTAGACTATCGACAGCGTCCGCAGAGAAACCGGGTAGCCCGGTTGGAGTGTGGGCGGTGGACGAAGTGGTCAGCCTTTGCAAGCATCGTCCCAGCAGCGTCGCTAACTCATACAAGAACTTGTAGGTTACCAGAGTCGAGGATGCGATAATATTCACCTCCTGCGAGCCTGCGAAGACTAGCGCCCTGGACGCGAGGTGGCGCCGCGCGTCGAGCGCTTCTTGCACTGGCGCTTACAGAGCCGCGTGAGGCTTTAGACGTAGAAATACAAGATCCATACATGTCCTTTTCCGGTCCAGAGACTATCGAGTCGCTTCCGAGTGTACCAAAAAAGCTAGCTGCCATGACTGGCTCAAGGCCGCGCTGCCTTCGTCCATGTCTTGTCTCTGTTCCAATTGCCAATCTCCATGAAGAGAGCGTCCTGGGCGACAGCAAAACACCAAGGCTACAGGGCGGGTTACACCTCTGAGCTGCAATGGAGTTACTGCGCATAACCCGGTCACATCAGTTATCTTATCAATGCATCTACAGTGACAGCGCCCAAAGAAGAAAAGCCGCTGATGCGTTGCGTGTGTGTCGAGACGGACCGCACGCACAGATGACGCTATCAAAGAAGAGTAAAGCAACCAAGCTGAGACATGTTTGCATTCCGAGTAACCGCTCAGTGTCCTGGGGGACATTGACCTGGGCCCTGGGGAACCTTTGACACGTGGTGAGGTAAGCCCCAAACCGATTAAATTCTACTGTTGCTACTGGGCCTTGTTCCAGTCCGAACTGATCTCGAAATTGAGCATGCAGGCGATCCTGTTTTGCTGTTTTCTCAGAAACCACGTTCGCACATGTTGCAAGGGCGTCGTACCGTGGCTGCAAATACAATTTGCCGCCGTGGTTCCACACTCTGCCAAAGGACAGGCCAAACTCTTGAGAGTAAGACAGTGGCAGCCGTACCTGCGTTTGGCCCGCCCGTCGCTGGACGACAGCAGGACCCACCCGGTTATTCTTTTTCTGGCGTGCATCACGGGGTTCCGGGGGTGATACGACTGTCCAGGGAGTGTGGCTGCCGCAGGGTCATGAATGATCAATGATCCGCCAGCCAAGCCACTAGCGCCCCCATACATAAACCATGGTCCCCGCTCTCTCGACCTGATCATCTTCACAACTTATGAATCGCGACGACGAGTCCTACCGCTCCTTCACTTCTAAATACCACACAAATGGCCGAGACGTGTATAGTCTGCCTCGGCGATCTCGTCCCCCACGACATCGGCCTTACCGCCACCGCATCCTCGCTTGCGACTTACCCACTTGAGCATGGCGCCAATGTCGAACACGAACAATATGCCGATGATAACAAGGCCACCGTAGTGTCGACCAACAATGACGAGATGGTCGCACACTTACTACCATGTGGCCATGATCTTCACAACGAGTGTCTCAAGCCCTGGGTCGAAAGAGCGAATAGTTGTCCGATATGCCGAGCTAGTTTTAACATGGTCGAGCTCAGCGCACGCGTTGGAGGTATGTCAATCCTGGATGTTACGTAGCTCTGCGGTTGTGACGTTGCTGTTGTTGCCAGGTAGTAGCCTGGCAACTGGCTAAATGGTCAGTCGAGCTCAACATAACCTCTGCCCAGCCCCATAGTGCCCTGCCGCATCAAGTATCACACTCGTTGAATCACCTGTTAACGTACACATAGGCCCCAAGCTATCCGAATATGCCGTGCAAGACAAACAACAAGTCGCCGAAATCGATCCGTCCATGATCATCGAAGATGACTACACACTAGAGGACGATGGAAGTTATGACGCATGCATGGTCTGTGACGAGTTCGGTGACTCATCGCAGCTTATGTATTGCCACAGCTGCGAGCAACTATGCCATGTCTTCTGCGCGGGTCTCGACCGGATGCCTACGCGCGGCCCCTGGTATTGCCAGGGCTGTGTCGAGAACCCCGCTCTGCTTGAAGCTGCGTCCCGACGACGACCCGCCGTTCGAGGCCCTGCTGCTTGGATTAATGGCCGAAGTCGCGTACCACGCCACAATCAAGCCCCCGATGAGTGGGTAGGGGTTTGGCAGAGTGTTTGGGACCGACTGCAGTTCGATATCGAATTTCCATTCGACGAAGAAGAGCAGTCAGAGAACCAGTCCGATATCACGCGGCGTGATGATCGTAGATGGGAGGAGCGTATGCGCGTTGCGCGGCGAGCAGGCGCTGGCAATCGTTTCCAGATTGCCGCCGACAACGTAGTGACCAGCCGACGGCGCAACTCTAACCTCACTATACGAACTACGAACCGCACGTTGCATCGCGAACCACCAAAGACACCCAAAGACCCAGAGTCACAAGAAGAGTTGCGTGCATGGAATCAGTTTGAGAAGGCGCGCGAACAACTCGCACAAACAGACGCACAGCCTGCACCCAGCGTGGCGAGTACAAGCAGTCGACGGGGACGCAAGCGGAAGTCTGCTGACTCTTCCCCTGCTGATAACGAGCCTCGTGAGCAGAAGCCGGAACGTAAGCTTAAGCGCCCTCGAACCCGCATGCACATTGACTCCGGAGAGTCATCGTCGGCTGCTGCTCGACGCAATACTCTTACTCATGCCCCCGCTGCTGCCTCGTCACCCCCAGCGGCTCAAAATGGGGAGGCATCTGCCCCAGCCCCCGGATTTCTACAGTCGCTTCTTCAGGAAGTGGAGGTTGACCGGTTCGCCGAGCGAGATAAGGAGATTGCCGCCCCCCAGCCTCGGCGAATCATCGTTGAACGCGCATGTTCACCTCCACACTCCTCGCCTGGGTTATCGCCTGTATACCAGCAGCCTCGTGGCATGACCACTCCGCCGCCTCTAAACCTCACACGTACTGCATCGTCTGCAGCACAGAAAGATCAGCAATTATCACCCACATATTCACCTTACTCTCCGGCCGATGATGATCGTCCTAGTCGTCGCAGGCTCGCACATCGCTCTGCTGGCCTGAGTAGTCCGCCCCGTTCAAAAGATTCCTCGCCCACCCGATCCGCACTTTCCTACTCGACCAAGGCCGAGTTGCAACGTATGGTGACGGCTGTTTTGAAGCCAATGTATTTGAAGAAGGAGGTAACGAAGCAAGAGTATACAGATGTTAATCGTGACGTCTCGCGCCTGTTATATGAAAAGGTGGGAGAGGCTGGTGCGGATGCACTTGCGGATCAGGACACAAGAGAGAAGTGGCAACAAATGGCTAGCACCGAGGTGGAGGCCGCGGTGAAGGGTCTTCGTACTGGGGGAGCTGCGCTATCTTCTGCTGCTGATGATTCTGCTTCGTCATCGTCGTAGTATGCGTTGCGTTAATACTGGTGCACCGGAGCGTTTGAGTTGCGTGCGTACATGGCCAGGTGCCAAAGAATAATGGTGTTTTCGGAGGAGAATCATGATACCATGGGCTTTTGCATAGGCGGAGTTTTTATGAATTATGTAGATATTACATAGCATCTTTAGCAAGAATATTTTACTTCTGAGCCGTAGATTCGGCTTTCACGTTTTTGCGCCAGTAGTGAACAGAGCACACTTGTTATTTAGGATGAACGAGATTTCATCATGACACAGAATTAATGAATTTTATTGTAGCGAAAGCATCACACTAGAAACATGGACTAATGACTAGGGGGTTAGAGAGTAGGAACTATTAGGTACGATACCCATGTACTTGCTCACACCGTTCAGAGTACTACTACCCACGGTCCAAGCCTGCTCTAATAGTCCTGCCTCCGATACTCACCCTCACGAGACTCTCGTGGAGGGTAGCCCGATTGAGCGGAGCCGTGTTGCTGATACCTCTGCTGAGACGGCGGATACTGCTCCGACCGGTACTCTGGGGGTGCTTGCTGATGGTAAGACTGCGGGGGCGGCGCATACTGATCCTGTCGGTTGTAGTCTTGGGGCGGGGGGTATTGCTGAGGTGGATATCCTTGCTGTTCTGGCCGGTACTCCTGAGACTGATACTGTTGATTATTCTGGTACCGTGGTGGCTCGTCGTATCCTTGCTGGGGACGAGACTCTCCCTGGTAAGTGTCTCGTGGAGGAGGCGGACGGTAGTCACCTTGAGTAGTAGAAGGCATATGCTGCTGCTGCTGCTGCTGTGATTGTCCTCCACCCATGTGTTGAGAACCCGACGTCGGGTCTCCGACACTGACATTCTCATTTCCAATATCATCTGGAACATTGATCTTGACGTCAGGAAGATATCTCTGCACCTTTTGTTCCACCATTGCTTGCACAAAGACCCAGCTTTCACGCTCAAACTTGCGATGGCCACCGTTTACAACACCCAGGATACTTTCTCGCAGCGTTTCCTGTACTTTGCGTACGAGGTCGCGGATTTTGCCGAGCAGCTTTGCTTTGATGTCGTCGCCGAAGCCGCGGTCAGCAGGGCCGGATGCATCGCGGTCGAGCTGCGAGTCAAACGGGTTGCCGCCGAGGATCTTCTCGAGCGGGCGTTGGAACTGGTCCGGTAGGAGTTCAAAGAGTTGTTTTTCAATCTCACCAAGCACTTTGCGGAACTCTAGACGGACTTCGCGGTGGACTTTGGCAAGACCCGTGCTGAGCTTGTCGCTGATGACGCGAGAGAAACCTCCTCCGCTACCCTCGCCCTCGCGGTTGCCGTCTTCAATACCACGAGAAGATTCTTCGTGGCCACTCTTCTTGTTCCCGAATAGGCTTCCTAGACCCTTGACTAGATCACCAACTTGCTCTGCAATCTCTGCTTTGGCACCGTCGCCGAGATCACGCGTGCTCGTGTTACCACGCAACCAGCGCTTGATGTGGTCCAGTGCAATTCGTGTGAATTGCTCAGCAATAGAGGCATGCTGGGAGCGCAGCTTGTCACCGACAGTCTGCTTGATCTCTGGGCTAATGAGCCGTGCCTTTTCCTCTGGATTCTGCGACGCATCCTTGATGGTGCTACTAATTATGCCGAGCACGCCACCAATCTCAAATGACTGGCCTCCTTTGGATCCTCGCTCATCGAGTTGTTCTTGTACGATGTTGAGTGCAGAAGAGAGGAAGCCCCGCGCGCCAGACGAAAAGTCTCCTCCTCCTCCACCTTCTACAGATCTGTTCTGTTCATTACCGCCTCTGCTTCCTTCTGTAAGATTGAAGATTTCGCGGAGATCACCACCTGCATCATCAGAGATCTGTCCGAAGCTCCTAGTCAACTTGGCAATCTCGTCTGCGAAAGGTAGTGACTGGCCGCCATAGGCATCTGGCGCTGCGTCGTTGAGGTTCCAAGGCCCTGAGCGGCTGCCATCCGAAGAAGACGGCTTATCCTTGTTAAAAAGTGAGCGAAAGGCGTCGACTACTTGTGTTTCGAGGCTGTCAATGGTCTTTTGTTGGAAGATCTCCAGCTCGGATGCAATGCGGGGCTGGATCTGAGGCGCCAGCGAATCGACGTAATCGTCAACCTTTTGCATCAACACCTCAGGGATTCCACGAGACGACATTTTGGGGCGTGAGATGTGTGTTGATTTAGTAGGAAGTTTGTGTAGGATGAACTGATTTAGTGATTGTCATCAACGTAGGCAAGTAAGTGTTTGTACTTCGTAGTGGAGAGGCAGTTACGTGGCTGGTGACGAGTGGCGTCATGGCTGCAGCCTAGGACCAATCAAAAATCACCTACTGTATTTCCTTTTTCGTGCCAATCTTTACACAAGTTTCCTTGGTTGCCCATGGAGACACTTATTGTTCTTGGGAGATCTAGCCATTCTCGGGGTTGAGAATATGATCATGGAGGATAACATAACACAGCGTTTAAGTTCTGGACACTCCTTTACTATCACATCAATACAATCAAGAAACTACGACATAATTGCTACGAACAAATTTGGCATATAAAGGCCGATGGGGAAAGAGCCGACAACTACCTAATCACTGTGCGAGGCATTCTCATTGTCCGTATCGCTGCGTACATCCTTCTTCGATTTACCCTTCTTTGTTTCCTTCTTCGCAGCCTTGCGCTTCTTTCGATCTTTCTCCGAATCAGATCGGCTGATATCTGTTTTGCGTTCGCTGTCCGAAGGGTCTGTGTCTGAGCCAGAATATGGTGTCTTCTTGGCTTTAGATCTAGACTTCTTTGGCTCTTCCTTGGACTTCTTGCGCCTGCCATAATGGTCGCTTTCCGACGAACTTGCAGTGCTTGAACTACTGTCTGCATGGCGGTTGCGTCTCTTTTCATGCTTTCGACTCTTAGAGCCGCGGTATTTGTCGTCGCGCAAGCCCTCTCGCTGCGCAATAAGAGCATATATGTTGGAGTCCATGTCTTGACCGTCTTTGAGAACCTCCGCCAGATAGTCATCAAAATGGTCGCTGGTCTCAGCGACCTTTCTGAAATGTCTGGCGTTGAGATTCGGCCGTTCCATAGTGTCCGGCTTGCTGTTATGGAATTCCCAATTCGCTAGAGCCAGCGCGGTCTGAAAGGCGTTCTTGATTTGCCGTCCGTTCCAGCGTCGGGACTTTTTCTTCTCATTGGCTTCCCAGTGTTTCCGGTAAAATCTCTTGATTCCGGCTTCATCAATGTCGACATCAACATCTTCTGCTTGCTGAAGGCGTCGAAGATTCATCTTCCAAATCTTGCTGGTGGAATCCTCGTCGAGAGGAGGGTAGTAAAGGCTTATGTGAATGCGGGAGCGAAATGCTTCATCAAATGATCCGACACGGTTCGTCGTTAACATAAGGACACCGTCGTAATACTCTAGGACTCTCAGGAATACTGTTCATATGTTTAGCAACGTCCAGTCAGGATCAATGAGTTTCTTCTCACCGGAAACGAGCGCATTGCGCTTTAGCTGATCAACGGAGCGTTTGGCCAGGAATACATCAGCCTCATCCAACAGCAGCACGCAGCCCCACATCGACGCGAGCCTGAAATATTCCTCTAGACGCTTCTCAACTACCCCCGCCTCCACCCCCAGATCACCACACGTAATTGGAAACAAGGGTCTTCCAAGCTGAACGGCAACACATTCTGCCGTAGATGTTTTACCTACGCCAGGCACTCCGTGTAGCAATATAATCACTCCTTTCCCTTTGCCACGTACAAGGTCCATTGAAACATCTTCAGCTACTTTGGGAGTCTTCGGGGTCTTTGGAGTTTTTGGGGTCTTTGGTTGGTAGTTTGGACTCGTCGATGATAGAGGACTGAACTGCCTCGTTTGATTACTCACGAGAGCTCTCAAGAGCGCTTTGTGTGTTTTCGGTAAGACAAGGTCGTCGAATGCTGTTGTAGCATCTTGGAGTTTATGTGAGCCTGTCTCGTGGTCTCTGATGCGGTCCACATGGAAGGCGTGCCATCTTCGTTCCTGCAAAGCATATCCATACATTCTAGGTGTCATCAGAGCATAATGATGATCGCTCAACTCCCCCTTGGTGGTATATCTTAGAAGTGTGGTGGAGCGAACGAATGTCGATCTTGCGTTGGTATCAAAGTCTGCGTCATCGCCTACGCCGGTGCACCTGTAGCAATCTGGATGCCTACAGTCAGTGTACATCTCTCGTAGTTCCCAATCCGTAGGTCTCTCGATGACGCCCCGTCCAAACTTTGATTCATAGCTGTTGACCTTCTCGAAATTCTCGATTCCAGCCTTGTGGTCCAGGATGATCTCACTATTTACCTAGATACATTTAGTCTTAGTCATTACGTTCTCGGTGTCTCTCACCTCTTTCAAGGGGGTCAGCTCAATTGGTGGGGAGCCGTAATCGACGATATCGATTGTTTCTCGTATGGTCAGTCCTCTATAGAGCTTGGATGTACCAGTTTGTAGATTTGCCAATTTCCTCCCTTGAGCGATAAGGGACAGATAATAGTCAGGAGACTTGTGCATGAACTGTAACGGGATCAACTCTAATGATTCAATCGGTTTGTAACCAGTATAGTCGTATGCAATCCACGGTTGACCACAGGCTCCGTAATTGGTTCCGTCATGGTCAATGTAGAAGCAATCAATGGCGAACGGCGAGACTGCCGGAGAAACGACGTTGAGACCTGGTTTCCAAGCTCCTATTCGATAAGGATGAGGCGAGTTCGAGTCAGTTTTACGCTCTACACGCGCATCGCCTAGTAATCGTCCCCCAGTAACATGAAGTACACTATATACTCTTTCCTTTGTCCTATTCATTCTGGGGTTGGATATGACAATGTCTCCTGGTTTGTACAAATGCCACAGATCTTCATAAGTTATGCCTCTCTCAATTAAATTCCCCTTACTGATTTGCCGGCGCAGGTCAAAGATACTTTCCATATCCTCGTCCAGAACCTGGATGAGGCATCCTAAAAGATCTCTTTCCGCACAGTTTCTTCTGAATGTCTCCTCGAACGTGGAACTGACATCTTGCTTCTTACTGATGGGACTGTGGTCGGTATAAGGGCCTGATACATCGCTGACAGTCGCCTTGGAGTCTTCCGTATGGGAGTTGATATCTTTCTTCTTAATACTCTTCTTCTCGTATTCACAGTTCACTTCACGACTCCTGAAGGCTTCCCGAATTGCATTTTCATATGTGATAAGGCCTTTGTACGGTCGCCTAAGGTTTCTCGATGTTGAATCTAAACGCCACTGGACATCCGTACTGAGGATATCGGCAAGCTTCTCGGAATTGATGATTATACGCACAGGGGAAGCGTACTTCCAAGGGCTCTTGTGCCTGCTTTCTTCGTCGTCAGCACCAAGATTGTCAAACACTTCTTTTGCATTGTATAAAACAATGACTGCGGAATCGTCCATGTCATCATCTATATTCCGTTTGATTTGACAATTTTGCTTGTAGACTACACGGTAGACCCTTGGTTGTTTTGCACTCTTCTCCTCTGGCAATGGAAGCGTAGAGGCGAGTGTAGGCGCAGGTGGAGGCGGAGGCGGAGGCGGAGGTGGAAAAAGAGGAGTACGTAATATATTTGGAGGAGGCAACGGCCTAGGTCTTGGTTATACATAAGCTCATCATGTGCACTGTGAGGAGTAACTTACGGCTGATTCTTGAGTGCTTTGAGTTCGCCCTCAATTTGGATCAAACGCTGTGCAAGTCCGTTCACATAGTCGTCTTTCTTTTGACCAGTATCTTCGCGATCCGGCACCTCACGAGAGTTGGTTTGCTGCCCAATTCCAGATTCGCTGAGGCTTAACGTCGACGTCTTCGAAGCTCCGGCCGTCGTTTCCATATTACCCGTTTCATATCCAGCATCAATCGAGATATCGGGGAGCTTCTCATCAATTCTCTTGACAATCGCGCCCGCTTGGACGCTTGTAAGTGTGTCCATATTAAATACGAGTTGCGAGAAGCTCTGCTGTGAACAGCTTTGCAGATAAGCACAACTGGACGGTTCGTGTAAATATGAGCATTAGATACAGCTGAGTGCAGCGGTACCCAATATGCGCATTGGCCTAGCTGATGGCCGTATCGAACGCTTATAAGTTAGCCATGCTCATGTGGAGTCTCACTTCTCGATGGCGTTTAGCATTTTGAGAAGCCGAGCAATTTAACCGGCATAAAGCATGATAATGGGGGCTGCATAGCCCGCGAGGTGAAGGCTCGGACCCTCCGAAGGCGTTCCATCCTTGAGTGAATGGCGTTCTCAGCCTGGTCGCCTAAGTTATCATGGTGTGAAACCATCCGTGCTTATTGGGCAGTAGTCGAGATGATTTTGATTGTTTTGCAGCGCATTTCCGGTCAGAGATAAGTCTTTGCTCTATGGTCATGTATGTTGCATTGTGAGGGATGGATGGACCCACTCATAGAGACTAGTGGTGTTTGGTCGATTACACCAGCCGTGAAAGTGAACCGAGGTAGGTATCACAATTGGTTAGTGCGCTGCTAATCAAGGTAAGTCACTACCGACTCCATTCCACCACTTTACAGCCCTAGTCCACTCGTCAAAAGTCTCTAACTTAGGTACTGCTCAAAAACTTTGCTCGAGCTTGCTAGCAATCTTTCGTCCGGTGGCACATCAGACAGGCAATATGGGGGCCGAAATAAGCCCATCGGTCTGCCTGATATGGAAACCGTATCATACGTACTTGGGGCTTAGTGGCGTTCAATCCTCTTACACTATGTGTACCCTTGGCGGGTAATAATAGGACACAACCGCACCCCGCAGAAGGCTGTGCTGCAACCTATCTCTCTGCTGTTGCTTTCGTCACCGTCCCGCTTATTTCGCCCGTTGTCCTCGTAACTCGTAGCCGCGCTACTTGCATTCGTTCACCATATCTTGCTCATTACACCTGGGAGCTTAAATTGCCACTTGGGGATTTGACTTGATAGATCATGTCTGTATCTGTTAGAAGCAAAACAGTGCCCCCAGACGATGAGCCGATTCAAATCGAGCCTCTGCGAGCGGTGGTGGAGACATACGTCCTCAATGACCTGGATATAAATACGCATCCATCATACAGTACTATCCAGCAAGAAGCATGGGCTCTCAGCGGCAGGCCGGTACCAGTTTTGTCTGTAGAGAGCCCTAAGCCTTTTGTGAACTCTGTTGCTGTTTCCGATGCAACGGATGATGATACGGAGGATTCGACGCTTTCTCTGTGAGTTGTTCCATGCACATTCGAACAAGTGATATATGAACACACCAATTAACAAGAAACACAGCGAAGATTTTTATCGCGACATGGGAGAAGAATCTCGGCGTCTGACGCAGGCGATGGAAGATTATGAAAAAGTTGCCAACCGAGATGGCAAGAAGAAATCAGTGCTTAGCAAGGACTTGCACACTTGGAGTGAGGTACTGCAAGAGGTTGAAAATGCTTCTAATCAGTATAATGAGCCGGATGGCATCTGGGGCAAGATCAGAAAGGCTTTCAGGAAGTCTGCAGACAAGGCCGATATAGCATCAGCATGGTTGATTTTGCTACCAAATCAGTCTGAGTACTTCTCGATCTTATGTGGTGGTCTCAAACTCATCATAGGAGTGAGTACATTCATTGCAACTGCCACCAACTATTCATCTGATGAGATTATTAGGCCGCTTCACGGCTGAAAGGCGTACGAGACGAGATCGCAAAATTCCTGATGGAAATACCAAATATACTGTCCTGCGCGAATCGAGCACAAAATGTCTTCAAGAGGTCGAAAGCGCTACATCAAGCCAGTGCGAGCTTGTTCGTTGCCACTATATCAGTCTTGGAGCATGTACTCGTGTACTTCAAAGAAAAGTCTCTGAGTAGGTCAAAAAATCTCATTCTTGCCTACTTCCTTGGAAGCAAGTAGTAATTGCAAAAACTACAGAGAAAGCCATCAAGGTTCTAGTTCAGCAAAAGGACTACGAACAACGTTTGACCGATGCAATTGAGATGCTCGGCGCCCGCTCCTTGCAATTCGACCGAGTTGCTCGTACCTGCGGCCTTGAAGAGATTCACTACACAAGCACACAAGTACAAGCAGTTCGCACCGACGTACGTCGTCTCAACACCGAAGTCCACCAACACATGAACCTCGCGCGAGAAGAGTCGTATGCGCAAACTCAAAACTTGGAGTACCGCATCAAGCATCACATGGACCATTTGTTTCAATCCTTTGTCAAATCCATAGCCAGTGACCCAAAGCTAGATCCCAAGACACAAAATCTTCGATTGCCGATCCTGCCGCTCAAGAAATCGCGGTCAGCACCCGAGCTTAGAAGACGCCGTAACGTAATCGAACAGGTATTGCTCAACCTGCTCGAGTACGATGCCGCTGTGACGGAATCCGATGTGCAAAAGAGCCTGCGCTATGTATACCGGCTCCCGAAGCCAGCGCAAGACCGCATCATCGCCATGATCCGACATCACAAGTTCCAGACCTGGATGGCCGACCACGGATCATCAGCTTTATTTCTAAACGGGCACTACAACGCCTCAGGATCCATGCGTCAATGTCCCACATCGTTTGTGAGCGCCAGGCTAGCCTCAGCTCTGCAATCGGACCGCGACACTGAAGAAGAGCCTTCACTACATCCACCCGTGCGGACAATAGCCATTTCATTTTTTTGCGCCGAGCATCTTGAGAGCGGCGATCCGCACAGGAGCGCTCGAGGCATCATGAAGAGCTTGATTGCACAGCTTTTAGTCAGCTACCGCTTCGACGCGCATGTCATGGCCGCACTACAAGAAGCAGACTTTGAGCACGTCAAAACGCTCTGTGCAGGATTCAAGCTCCTCGTAGACAGCTTGCCCGCAGAAATCGTGCTCATCTGTATCGTCGATGCCATCACGGTCCACGAAGAGAGCGAAACAAATAGCAGGAAAGTCGAGTTTGTAGTCGGGGCCCTGGCAAAACTTGTAAATGAAGATGAAGAGCGTGAATGCGTTTTCAAGCTCCTGTTTACCTGTCCTAGAGTATCGCGAAGGTACAGTGGTAGGTTCGACGGTGCGAGTGTGCTTACTATGCCGGAAAAGGTTGCCGCCCAGGGAGCTTTTACAATGGCCAAATGGGATGGGTATACGAGTGTAGGTGCGCAGTAGATTCGACCGAGGGGCCACAAGAAGCCACCAACGCATGCTACTTATGTTGTATACGGGGTGAATGATATGATTATCCATCTTGATTTGATTTGATAGCAGTGATACTTCCTCGCTTGAAATTAGCATCGTTCACTGAACTCCCTCCACTCACGCAGTATCTAATATCACACACAACGCTAAACAAGCGCTTCAGGCCTTTCCACCCTCCTCTTGGCCGTTCCCAGACCTGCATGCCCCTTCTCCTGTGCCTTTCCTAACCAAGGCTTCAGCGCCTCACCCACCATACTCTGTCTCAAGAAGTAAATCACCTGACCCACGATGATCAACACAAAGGCAATCGGATACATCCAATGGATGTAAAGACCAAACACCTTTACGCCAATCGCCACACCCCAGAAACTGCCTGTGAGGAGCGAGATATTGAAGAAGGCGGCGGAACTAAGGCGGAAGAGGACGGGTGCCAAAGAGTAAAAGAGAGACAAGATAAGCGTGTATCCAGTTAGATAGCCCCCGACTTTCGCGTTCCAATGGGCGGAGCGGAACGCAGCGCGATCGAAGATGCCCGCTTGTGTCCCGTTGATGAACATGCCCCAGAAGGCGAGTTGACCCACAACCTCGTACAAAGGCCGCTCCGAGACCAACCACTCCTCAAATACGTTGCTCAGGCCGTAGAAGGTAGCTCCGAGGAGGGCGAAAAGGTCGCCTTTTACGGGACTGGAGGCGCCAAAGTTGTTTGCGCCCGTGATGTGATCGGAGCCGAAGATTACGCCGAGACCACCGATGCAGAGGAGGATGCCGAGGATTTGCGTGTAGTGATAGCGGACGCGAAGGAAAAGGAAGGATATTATTACTACGACAGCAATGGCCCAGAAGTTGATTAGCTGGGCGGATAGAATGGTCGTCTACACACGATTGTTAGCGAGACTATTTCTGGAATCTTTTTTGGGAGAAGGGAGACGCACGTAACGGTATGCAAGCACAATAAAGTAATTTCCCTCGACGTCCATGAAGGCGAGGATGAAGTACCGCCACCCGTCTTTCAGTATAAGGCGTGTCCATTTCTTGAATCCGTATTTGTAAAGAGTGTAGGATGTGTAGATTATGTTAAGCAAGACGTAGTTAAAGAAAGATTGAAAGGCCGGGATCGAAGTCCCTTCGTTAGAAAGGAGCGAAGAAAGCGTATTCGTGCCTGTGATGCAGACAGCCAAAACTAGAATTGCATATTAGCCACTTGCTCTAAACAGGTAAAGACAAGAATTGGGGGAAGGCAATTCACATACTCTGTCCCAGAAGAAGTGTAATCCAAAATTGCTTGGTCTTGAGATACTGGAACCACTGTCCCTTGGTCTGCGCATCGCGCTCCAGAATCTCATTCTCATGCGCGGTGCCACCATTATGCGACTCGTTTTCAGATGTCGCATAGGTACCTGCGGCAGCTTTGTTGTCGGCTACTTCGGTCGCATAGTGTCCGCGATGATGCGCATCTTGGACAACGACGCCCTCGGTGGGGTAAGCCTGGATAGGGTTCATGGCAGCTGGCGATATCCGGCTCCAAGGCTGGTACCAAGACTGAATTTGACGGGCGCGATAAAGCTATCTACGAATAAGCTGATCGCAAGAAAGCGGAAGACGGAGCTTTTCGCAATCAACGTGAGCGCAAAACTCCAAAAGTCGCCCACGGTGTTAGGTATGCTGGCAGTTGTTGCCAAATGGTAGGTAGAAAAGATCAACCATCACTCCCGCTCACAAGTCGCGCCACTCCACCCACTACACCTACCCTGGGCGGTGGTGAAGAAAACTGAGCTTGGCCCGCTGTCCAGAGCATGTCGGCCAAACCGAGGCAGGGCGGCAGGGCCCACAGCTCCCGCCTACAAAAGGCCTAGCCCGCAAAAGTCTGCAGGCTGCTCTGTCCGTGCACTTAGCGCCTTGGCACGGTCACACTGTGCTTAAATACCCACCGTCCCCTCAGTCTTTTCGTCTTCATACGATCATGTTAGTTTCTCCCGACCCCCCATATGTTCAACACAGCGATGCTAACAAGGCCGTAGACTTCATAGAATCATTTCTTTAGTATGCATCCTTTACTGAGTTACTCTAAGTAGCCACAGAATCTCCATCCTGGTTGATGACAATCAGCCTCAATGTCCCGGAGTGAGGCCTTATTACGTTTGCTTCGGCGAGCGTGGCGATGATCTTCAGCCGACTAGCTGCGACTTCGGTCGCGTTGGAAGGCAGGACGTTGATGGCAATCTGACAGGCCTTTTCTTTTTTTCATTGATCCTTCTGGCTTGCCAGTTGGTCGAGGAAGAAAATTCCAATACGTGTTGTCAAGTGATGGTGCACGGAGCTGTAGAACTTTACACTGTTGTCGTACTGGTGATAGGTTCGCTGAGGAGGCTTATTTGAATAGAGATGGTAGTGATATTGTCTGCAACAATTCTGCGTCTCTGACGTCAAAGGAGGAGGATGCCATGGTGGCCCTGTACTTTGATCCGCGGATGCGATGTTATACTTTGCTCCATGGCTGCGATATAGTTTGGTTTGTGGGGCCGGAACCGCACTGATATACGGCGCGGGCTGCAAAAACCATGGACGAATGAGTTGCACCCAGCTGGCTCTGGATACGACGTACGCGCTACGTCACGCGGACCATGGCAAGAGTTTTGGAGTCGCGTTGCCCTTCGGAATGGACCGGAACCGGCGTGGGGACCGGGTTGGGACAGCGTCAGACTGAAACTGCACGGAGCGCAAGCACAGAGAGATATGCAACCGGCGACAAAGACAGGCTGCCGTGCAAACCGTGATTAGCGATTAGCACGCAGGGTGTTTCGTATTGGAAGCATCCGGGCCCGGCGCAGAGACTTAGGAGTATAGTACGGAGTATGTACACCTACTGGTACATACTGTACGGTGCGTGGGAGCTAACGTGCTGAATGAATGGCCGTACGAATAAAAGCGCGCGTCAGCTGCTTGTCGATCAGGCGCGCAAGATGTGAGCAAGGACGCAGGCTTCGGTTACCCTCTTTTTTTTTGCTTCTGTCTTTGCTTCTTCGCCCGTTGCCTCATCACACCAATATCTGCTGCATCCCCTAGCCCTAGACACAACCCCAGCAAATCATGCGTGGCCGGCTGCAGACGGTTGCATTTCCAGACCATCTTGCATGGCGGTAGCGTGGGCAAAAATGCCGTGCAGCAACCTGGGCAGCGATCCCGAATGTTTGGGCTGTGCTAGAGTAGTACCAGGGTACCTTTTCTTCATTGTCTGCGCCCTGCAACGCTTTCCCTGCGTTAAAAGGCAGGCCGTGTAATTTGTAAATTGCTGTCCAAACCCTCACCAACCACAGTGTTTGTCGCTGCCCTCGTACCTTTGCCGTCACGGCTGCGTAATCTCTTTACTTTGCCGCTTTCCCTGCTGGTCTTGCTGGCATCCCTAATTGACGTAGCAACCTCGTCAGCCTTCACACCATCTTGCCCTGTTTGTCGGTTGCCCTGGCCTTGGGAAGCCCATCCGCTCTGTGCCAACTGCCAACGCCGCCCGCAGCCCGCAACGGCACCCGCAGACCCCTGTCGCGCCCACAACTTTACTGTCTACTCGGCTACCTTGTCCGATCACCAGCGCGCCTGCGATCCTGTGGCCCTCTTTCCACCAAACACTCCCTTTCACCACACACATCTATTTTGTCTAGAAGATTCCGTCATTCTCTACAAATTACACTCACACTCCTTTGAGCCCTTGCGCCCAAACCAGTCAGCTTGCTGCACTGCTCATAAGCTCTGCCCACCCTCGCCGCTCACTTGAGCACTTCCTCACACAGACCTACGCAAATACCCCAATTACCGCCATGGCTACCCCGCAGTCTCCCCAACCCATCTACCACGACTTAATGCTTCTGACCCGCCCGAGAAGCAGCAGCCGCAGGAGTGTTGCTTCCTTGTCGCGCTCGGCTTCCCATATCGACTCTCCCCGCACTGCTTGTCCCAAGGATGGCGGTGCTTTTAGCTACGACCCTGCCCATCTACGTCAATGGTACTGCCCACATGAGCTCTGGGTTCGTCTTCCTCAACAAGTCCAGTTGAGCCTGGCTGCTGTCCAGCACTCTGGTGCCGCTGTTCTGACTGGTAAGTGTGACCATTTCACCTGTAATGCAATCGCCTTCTCTCATTGGCCAGACCCTGCGCGATATCTGCCACTGCGCGATATCTGCCACTGCGCGATATCTGCCCTTGCGCGATATCTGTGATTGCGCGAGTATAATGACTCGACACTAACAGTATACAGGCTTCGAACGTCTTGACAAGTACCTCGAAGGCGCTGAAAATAGCCACGCAGATGCCAAGGCTGCCGCAGATGACTATCTGGTCCAACTCGATGAGCTGCCGCCACCAAAGTTCCGCACGGTCAGCAATGCTAGTAGCGTCTTCCATTCAGACTCATCCTCGCCCTTTTCCAGTGGATCTTCCGTCTCTCACTCAGGAAGCAACTCCCCTGTGGCTGAAGGCCTGCCCGTGTCCCAGATCATGTCTCCTGGCTCGCCCATCTGCCTTGGCCCCTCGGAACTCTCCCGCTCCCGTGAGCGCTCTTTCTCGACACCGCTCAAAGCACACGATGCCTACTATGCTGCCGAGCTTTCCCATCTGCGCACCGAGGCCCTTCCCCGTCTACGCCACAAGTCTTACAAGGTCGACAACGAGTGGGCCCAGGCCAAGCATGCCCTTTCCGCAGACGATGTCAACGCCTTTGAAAACTTCTGGGCCGAGAAGAAGTGTGCCATCCTGAGCCTTGATGAGCGTGGTAGGCGCCTTGCAAGCGCAGTCGGTCTCGCCAACACTGGACTCGGCTGGTGTGCCCCGTAGATGCTAATGAGGCGGATCTCCTCGATGTGGTTCTTGACATGCTTCACTGAGCACAAGGGTGATGCGATCTGGTATAGTGTCTACGGTTTCTGCCTATGGTGAACCTTTTTCTTTTTCTTTTCCTTGGGGTTCTCTTTCCTATTCCTTTCTTCCCTGTACTTTGATTCTCCATTTCTGAAATGCGTTCAAGAGCGAGGAGTTGGTCGGTCGGTATTTAATGCTGGGAAAGCATCTACATGAGCGAGCGAATCTACGCATACGTGCCTGTGATCACATACGCCCCTGTGATCACATGCGCACCTGTGGGATCACATACGCGCCTATGATCACATACGCGCCTATGATCACATACGCGCCTATGATCACATGCGCACCTGTGTGTCCACAGAATAGTCTCACGAGGGAAACATTCAGGTCAACAGGGCGGCTGCCTTACGACTGCTTGGGGATTCTCATACTACGATCAGGTCATGGATATGGTCAGTTCAGATAGTATGTAAATGAAAACATCAACCAAATCTGCCTTAGTTTCTCTGCTGCCCCGTATCCGACGCCATTCTTACGACACAGTGATGGTGTATGTCGCTTCCTCATCGCAGATCGCGTAGGTGTACTCCGAGGAATGGTCACCTTGTGATGCCCGAAACAAGCCGCTTTCAGCCACATCTGCATGACGTCTGGCGGCCCAACGCATACGCGGATGAGTTCCCAGTGTGTTCGCACGTCCTATCACGACCACAGGCTGACAACTGCACACAATATCATTTGCCCACCTGCATAATGTCATTCAGCGAGTAGATTTGATAGATGCGCCAACGTTGCCTGCATCTGCGTCAAAAGCGCTATTTATCAAGCTCCGCAGGGCCGCGAAACAAGGAGCATATTGGTGGTCGTACAGAACGGTGGTTGCATCGAAGCGGAAGCCAAGCCCCAAGTCCGATCCTGCACCTTCGGTACCTACTGGCTGCACTGTGCAGCCTGCATCTGCCAACTACCACACACACACGAGTATCTTGGCCCCTGCCACCACACCCACCAGCAAAGCTGTTGGGCCGCTATCCGCGTCCACCCGATCGACACATGTTTCAGTTTCAGGTTTCAGGGCACAGCACAAAGTGGCGTCAATGCGGCGGTGGCGGTGGCGGTGTTGGTGACATAAGGCTGGCACTGGTGCACTGGGCTTGGCATCGGAACAGGTAACTAAATCGAACTGTGCGAGTGCTTTGATGTTCCTGGAGAGTTTATGACTACTGTTACTGTGACGGAATATTGACGACTGTCTTACTCCGCATTATGACTCGCTAACAGTCTTGACAGATGTCTAGTCTAGGCTACTTTCTCGTACAGTAGTCCTGTCCTGATAGAGGATACTGCGAATGGCTAGAGTGGCCGATTCGTGCTTGGCCGCGCACCCGGGCTAATAGCAACCGCCCCGACTTCATCCACCCACTTTGTTGCACGTGTCTCCGACCCGTTCGGTTGCATTACCAGATTCCGCTGCACGACTCCAAAATAGACTACGCCTTCGTTTCCAGGGCGCGTCAGCATTTCATGGTTATCAGTATGCTTCGTCGTCATCTGTGTCAACGCGGGGTTGCTTGCCGCGATCCTGACTGCCCGCGGATTTCCTATGTGGGCTTGCGCCGAACTTGTGGGATATTGGTACTGTGGAAGAGTCGTTGCTGTTGCGTCTCCTACCACGGGGGCCACCTAGGAAGAGTCAGCAAACATGAAGAGACATGAAGAGAGGTGTATGCAACGGTTACTCACCGGGCCGATCATGCGCAGCACTCTTTCGTTGGATGCCTGGAGATCGTATTGAAAGGCCCGGTCGTCCGAAGTCAAAGTCATCAGATTCAGAGTATGGATGTGCAGCCCTGGCTCCTGCACCGCCCGTGTGACCACGCATGATGCCTCTTCCTCGTCCGCGGCCTTGTGTCATGGCTTGGGTTGCGTGCATTGCCGCCATCGCATCCATGTCAATGCCTGCGCCAAACTGTCGTTGTGCCCCACCTGCTCTGGCCCCTCGGTAAGACATGAAGTTTCCAGCCTTGCGGTTCTGCATGTCTGCTGGATATGGACTTGGCATTGCCATGTCCAACGGTCCCATTTCAGAAATGTCATCTTCCAAGTCTACCATTCCGGCGCCACCCATGCCGCCCATGCCGCCCATACCCATACCCGGGTATTGCATGCCCCGTTTACTGGTGGGGTCTGACATGCCAGGTGGCATTCGGCCGGGCATACCCATACCCATACCGTAGCCATCACCACCCATCATGGCCATGTGTTGGGCCATACGTGGATCCATATGATGCGGAGCCCCCATCATGAACGGACTGGGTCCCACTCCGGGGCCTCCGAATGGATGTGATTGCTGTGGGTGGGTGGGTGAGGTAGCTCGCTGCGGCTGGTGTGCCTTGTTCATGTCTTGGAACCGCGAATCGAGCGCTTCTAGCAGATCATCCTTGAGACCTTGGAACGTTTCCTTTCGCTTTTTTTCTTCCTTCTCCTCCTCTTTGCGCTTCTTCTTCGTCTTCTTCCGCCTCTCGCTGTCTTCTCTTTCACTCTCACTACTTTCGCTCTTCTTATCCTTGTCCCTTTTACATCCAGCATGATCCCCGCAATCTCGGCCTAGATCGTCTCTTAGAATATAGCGTATCTCTCCGCTACCGTACTCGTCTCCATCATCCTCACAATCATCATCACTCCTCCCACTTCTCTGCGGCCTATCATGCCGCGCGCGATATAATACGCGCTGACTCTTCCGGCATTTACAGCCAGTCGTGCATGTACACGCATCTAGAAACGCATCGCCATCAATCCACTCTTTGCCTGAGGGTCCAACCTTCCTATCTGAATGCTGTCCCTTGTTCAAGCGCGCCGACGTCTGTAGTTCTGCACGCGGGCGCTGTCGTTTTGGTTTCTCAGTAGATGCATATGCGCCCATGGGCACGTGCTCGTAGCGTTTTCTGGAGCCCCGCCGTGCAGCTGGTGCCGGCGAAGAGGTACTGCTAATTGACGTTGAACTAGGTGCAGGCCTTGGGCCGCCGGCGCTGGGGCCCTGGAAGCCACCCATCGCATAGGGGTTCATGTGTGTGTTTCCGACAGGTAAGTGTGGCATAGATGGGGGGTGAGATGTGTAGGCTGGTGGCATACCAGACGGCGGTTGCATACCGGGTGGTGGCATCATACCTCCCATTCCATCCATCATACCCAGATGTCCTCCTGCATATCCACCTCCTGCTCCTCCCCTCATCATCTCGGGTGCTGATCTAGGCCTACCACTTTCACCAAGCATATGATCGAGATACCCTCTTTGTCCCATGCCTCCTCCACCCATACCCCCCATTCCTCCTCCACCCATACCTCCCATTCCACCACCACCCATACCTCCCATTCCACCACCACCACCACCACCTCCTCCTCCTCCTCTTCCTCCTCCTCGTCCCATAGCTCCAGCAGCATATCCATACGGATTAGTTGGCTGTCGCCCCATGCCCATGCCTATGCCCATGCCCATTCCCATTCCCATTCCCATACCTCGTGGGCTGCGACTCGGCATGTCGATGTCGGCGAGCGTACTCGCGTCACTGGTATTTGTAAGACCACTATCTGACCCCGCTCCACCTCTTCTCGCTAAGCCGCGGTGATATGGCTGAGGTTGGAAATGCGGGTGAGGTCGCGGTCGTTGCCGATACGTCGGTGACGAAGGGCGGCACGGTGTGTAGACGGGCGGGTGGCGTGCTACGGGTTTGGGTGGGTGCGGTTGGACTGTGAATGCTGGGTTGGGTTAGATTGGTGGGGGAGGAGAGGGATTGCGATGCTATACCAGTTGGAATGAATACTTTTCCTTGCACGGTGTCGAGTTCAAGTAGTGGTGCTGGGGTGGAGGAGGATGATCCCATTGCCAGTGTGCATGTATGTCTTCCTCTCTCTTTCGTTCGTGTCTTCTCTACTGCTCTTTTGTTGTTTTATCTACATTTACTCGCTTTTCCTCGGATCCTGGATCTGTTCTGTATGTTTACTCTGTCTGAAAGGGCATACGGATGAAGCGTAAATGTATATGCAAGTGAAAAGGTGGAATATCCGTCCTAAACTTGTTAGCCTCCGTTCTCACAATCTGCTCTCACCTTTACTTTAATTTACTCAACACCTTGCGAACAACTCAGCAACTCAGCAACCCAACATCCTGGTATGGGGTGGGGAAGAGAGAGTGGCAGACGGTTTTGTTTGCTCCCAGTGCTGCTACACAGGAGTTGTTGGCGGTTTGGAGGGTGGGTGCTTGGTTACACCACATGAAGTGGTGTCCATGGTGGTAGTGCAAAGTTTGCATGTGGTGTTTGGTCGCACTCATCTCGTGGGCGCTATGTATGTTGTGTATGTGTACGTTTGCATATTGAGATGTTCACGTGGGAGTTGTGAGAAAGGTTTTTGGGGAGATTTCTATAAATTTTTTTTGCACACATGGATGTGTGGACTAGCTACATGATGGGTAATGGCTACAAGGGTCTGAGGTGAAGTGGCAGGGGGGAGTTGAGAGCATAGGCCCTCTCCCAGTTGCCTACGACATATAGACCCTCAGAATAAGCCTGTGCCAAAGTAACAAAGCCTAAAGAAAAGAGGCAGGGGAGAGTTAAGAGCATAGGCCCTCTCCCAGTTGCCCACGACATATGAACCCTCAGAACAGGCCGGTGCCAGAGTGACAAAAGGAAAAGAAAGAAAAAAGGGAAAAAAAGTCATCCTCATGTCCATCCTCAGCCACATGCCCATTTTCATCCTCATGTCAATCCTCAAAGAAAGAGGACAAGAGGAAGGAAAGGAAGAAAGAAAGAAGGAACAAAAAAAAGAGGAAAGGGGGAAGGAAAGGAAAGACAGACAGGAAAGGAAAGACAGGAAGGAAAGAAAGCAAGAAGGAAAGAACCACATGACCGTACAACCCGCAAGAGCACCCCACGACCACTACAACCTCTCACAAATTCCTCGGTCCAACAATCCTGGTCTTGCGAATCAAAATCTCCAACCTATCTCCTCCCAATCCAGCGGCATTGAACTGACTGTGCCAGCATCCTTTTGCCCGACCATGATCACCCTCTTCTCCCCAATTGTCCCCATCCATCTTCATCTCCCTGTCCAACTCCGCCAGCTTCTCGTTCAACTTCCTCAAGTCCCCCGCCTGATACGCCTTGGTCAATGGGTTCTTAGGCTCCACCTCATGACTAAGCTTCACCTGCATTGCCAACGCCGCGCGATTCGCATATGACAGGCTTGTGTAAACATCCGGGCAGGACTGCGGGTGTACTGCGCGTAGGGCTGTTTCGTTTGTGTCATCATCCTCGTCGCTCTCGTCACTCTCGTCGCTCTCGTCACTATCCTCGCTACCGGTATCGTCACCGTCGGAAGCATTAGGATCGGCAACGAGCTTGTAAACGCCCATGGTATATGCCGTGCAAGACACAAACTTCAGTCCCTCCGTACCCTTGACCGGGCGTCCCCCGTGCCTAGAAATCTCATTACGGATCACGGTAAATTGGACATGAGTTTTGTGTGAGGGGATAAAGGCATGGGCGTGCGTGAGTAGGTAGACCATGCACCCGTCCTCGCCGCGCGTGACGCTCTGCTCTAGGAGCAAGTACCCCAGAGACGTACGCGTAGCGTTGTGGAATATCTCGGCTTGCGCATTGGCGGAGTCTACGTCGGTGAAAGGGCGTACGGTCACTTCAATGCTGGTGGCGGAGCTCTCGTCTTGGGGCGTGGACCAGGTTTTTTGGAAGATGGAGTACTCGTAAGAAGGAAGTGTAGATAGTGTGGGGTTAGAGGGAAGGGCAAGCTCGTTTGAGTTGGTTGAAGTGACCGGGCCGGCGATAGATGCTGTGAGACTCGTAGGGGACGTGGTAGGTGTCTGCTTTGGAGACGATACAGGTTTCGGGGGTGACAAGGTACCGGAAGAGCTGTCACCTAGCCGGGCGACTTTGACCTTCTGGACTGCAGACACGGGCTCGTCGACAGTTTTACCAGCAATCGGTGCTTCCACATGTGTATCCTCTTGTGGGGTCGGCTTAACGTCATCAGCACTTGAGCCCACAGTGTTTACTGGAGCTTCCTTCTGAGTTTGGGGAACCGTAGGCTGAAGCGCAGCAGGCGTGGGGGATTGAGTAGCTCCAGTCGTGCTGGAAGTCTGCGCAGAGGCGGAAGAAGCTGCAGCTGTAACGCTAGCAGAACCATGCTCATTTTCGGCGACGCGAGGCTTCTTATGAACTATACCCGTCGGAGTAGCTTCGGTGGAAAAGCTTGGTGAAGCAGGGCGCTTAGCAGACACAGGGGCCTTCATGGCAGCTGAACCCCCCAGGCGACTGGGAATTGTCGTACCAAAGACTCCCTGTGAAGCAGCTTTATTGCCCGCAACCACGCTTGTGTTCTTCTCGAAACGGCTTTCTACCTGTTTCTCCTTGTTGACGCATGCTGCAGATGCAGAATCTTTTCGCAAAGTCTCGGCACTGGGTTGAGAAGCGTGAGCCTCTTTGCTGTTCTGCGAAGATCCACCAACCCTGGTGTCCGCCGGCGTGACTGGAGGCGCAGCATCACTCTGAGTTGATTCTCGGAGAGAACTGTCAGTTAGCGGAAGCTTCTTGGGAGCACCAGACGCCTGCTTCGTAGCGTCATCGTTCGTGTACGCTGACCGGAATGGGCTTGTTGGGGTTGGCACTGCCGGGCTTTTGACAGCCGTAGCAATTTCATCATTGGTTCCGCTGCTCATAGTTGCTGGTTTTCCTTTGGGAGCTGGCTGTTTTGATAATATGTTTGTGTGTCTTGGAGTTGTTGTATTTCCTATGGAGACGCGTCCTGCTTGTTGATGAGGGGCAGGATCAGAGACCTGCTTTCGATGCTGCGTTTGCTCTTCTCGGTGCCCCGCAGCCCTAGCTGTCTGAACATTGCTGTTCCCTTGTCTGTTTGACGTTGAGACCGGCCTGGAAGCACTCTGTTTGTTGGCGTGTGGCTTAGATGTGGCTTCGGGCTTTTGATTCGCTGCGGAAGGCACGACTGAGGCGTCCTTTCCTTTATTGACTCCTTGCTTACCGGAAGGGCTCGCGGGTGTTTGCTTTGCATCCTCTAGCACAAGCTGGAAGATGCTTTTACGCTTAGCAACTTGGGACGATGTATCGTTCGTCTTGGCTTTCGGTTGTGGCTGTGTCAAGTTCACACCCGATACTGGCTTACGCTGCTGAAGCTTTGGTTGAAATGGCGTAGCTTGGGTAACCGGAGCCTTAGAAGCAGCCTTAGGGTTGCTATCAGAGTCTGATGCTGAGCGGGCAGGAAGTCTTCCACCAACGGTGCGTTGTGTAGGTTTCTGGACATTCTTCGCAATCTTTGGTTGAAATGGCGTAGTTTGGGTGACCGGGGCCTTAGAAGCAGACTTGGGGTTACTATCAGAGTCTGGTGCTGTGTGGGCAGGAAGTCTTTCACCAATGGTGCGGTGCGTCGTTTTCTGGGTATTCTTCGCAATCTTCGGTTTCGGGGGGATTGCTGCCGACTTTGGGAACGGGGTCGCATCATTCTTGTCACTTGGCTGTACTGATGTTTGCGCTTGGTGCTTGGATGATTCAGCGAAACTCTGAGTAGCGGTAGGGGTAGCCGGTTTTATGAAAGGTTCCTGCGCAGAATTTGATTGCAAAGGCCGCTTGGGTGCAGTTACTATAGGTTTGCTACGTCTCAGGAGCGCGGCAAGTCGACTCTTGGTTGGCGGTTTGGTTGGACGAGGTGTTGCTCTAGGTAGAGCCATCACATCATCTTCCAACAGCGTCGTTTTTCGTGTAACCGGTGGGAAAGGAGGTTGGCGAGCAGTCTGCATAGATGTGGCATTACGATCTTTCCCATTGCGGCCAATCTTTTCATGTCCGCTTTCCTCACTGCTCATGAGAAATCCGCCCTTTGTAGTCGGTCGCTTTGCACCACGAGATGACGTTAGCGGAGATGCAGGCCGCTTCTGCTTAGAGTTTTCATTTCCGTCTGCCAAGGCATTGTGCCCTTGGTGACCAGGAGTCATCTCAGGCAACAGCTTGGGGGTTTGCTTGGTGTGCTTGCTAGACACCGGGTACTCTGGACGCCTCGAATGACTTGTCAGTGCGACTATTTGTTTGGTGAACTTGTTATGTGTGAACCCGTCGTCGCTGTCTGCTTCGATGGTTCTGGTAGACTTGCGAGCGTTGAGCTTCTTAGGCCGACCAACCTTGTTTGTAGCGGGCGCTTCAGTCTGAAATTCGTTTCCTTCGCTGCCTATGTGTCTGGAGATTGAACCCAAAGCTTGGAAGCTTTGGCTATGATTGGGGATGAAAGCGCTGCCAGAAGACTGCTTGGTTGCGTGCGAGAGTGAAGAAGCTATGGGTCGAGATGTCTTGATATTGTTACTAGGGACGTGCGTGTGCGTGTGCGTCACCGGTGTGCGCGTGTATGGCGGTGACTGGTCACCTGTGATTGTACCTGGGCGAGAGGCGGGCCGGCCACCTGTGATGGCCGGAATAACATGATCTTCCGGGCCGTGGCTTCGATGCCGCCACCTAGTCAGTTCCGACGCTAGTTCACTGGTGGGGTACGCAAGATCAAGTGGATAGCTATCGATGATTCGAGTCTTCATTACTGGACGACCCTGAGGGCATAGTGAAAGGCATTCCCGAATATTACTACGGGACGGCGGATTGGGAACCTCTGTACACTCAACATCATTTCTTTCTATTGACACATCAATACAATGAATGAGGTCTCCTTCTGCAATACACCAATGTAGTTACCTTGACCTTCGACTTCGGGTTCGTTATTAGAGCCGACAATGATTTCTCGGGCCGGCGGTGTGCAAAACAGTGGAGATGAACCTCTCGATGACGTTTGACGATCTAGGCTACAGGAAAATGCCATGATGGTCATGCGATGCGCTGTCCCAGTGTATATAGTGGCGTGTTTATCGGTGAAGGAGGTGAGCAAGAGTACTCTCCGAAAATGTTGAGATCTAGCAAACGCGCATAGTACCCGATGATAAGTCCGCAGATCCTATGAGTTTACATTGTATGAAATATCTCTATTACTTTACTTGAAAGCGTGAAACGAGTCTGCTAAGTATAGGCACCACTGGAGCTAACATCTGCATTCACCGAAGCTTTGCAGTGAGCACTGAGGTCGTTCATACACTGATGCTTCAATCTCCCTCACAGGCGTTGGCACTGCCATACCCGGTGCCGAACACGCGTGAGCCGGACTCGGGCAAACCATGTTCTGAACGCTAGCGATACAAACGAAACACAGATTGTCACGTCATGTATGTAAAGAATGGTCTGATTAGATGCCTTGAAGGCCTTTCGATGCAATCTACAGTAGCATGGTATGGCATTGAGTACGTGCACTCTTGTAGAGAGACAGAACGTCACAATGAAACTTGGCCGCCAAAATATTGGCAGCTAGCATCTCGAGATCATGAGGGACTGATCTATGGAGATGCACATTTAACAGCCCTACAGAACTCAGTGTGTCGTGCTTGCGTGCAAACTGGATTTATTTCATTGTCGCACCCTCACTTTTTGAAATGGTAGAGTTTGGCGCGTGGTATGACCTGTTTCGAAAGCGGAATACAATGAGCTTGAATATTAGCGAAAAGCGATGTCTCCAAGTTGGATTGTAGTTCGAGTTAGGCACCAACGTTGGCACTAGATCTGTGGCTTAGTAAGCCGACCCACTTTCCGAATCTTCAACCTTCACTGCCCACATAGACCAATGTCCGTGCAGCATCGCCCTTGAAGCCCCCCTTAAAACATGACAGAAGACATACCAGGTGTCTCCAAGGTGTCAGTCTCCGATAATGTACTGCGAGATCTGGCAAAGAATGTAGCGAAAATTTTGCCCATCTTTGCGGAGAAAGACCCCGAAACTGGCGTGAAGTAAGGACGCAAAGTCCGTGAGAGTTGCTTTGATGACATTGAAAACTGCTAACGTAGGTGTAGGGAGCTGCATGCGATCTTGGATCCAGTACTGGAAACTGCAGACTTGGCGGACTTAGATAATAGTCATCGGGCAGCTGCCTCCAATGCCTTGTGTGCGATCATCGAGCATTGCGCAGCCTCTGACTCTGAGTACGTACGAGAGGCGATTCTAGACGATACAATATGGTTCAGGATCTTCAACATATATCTCCAAAGATCTGGCGATGCAAAGGGCAAGTCGATGAGGCAGATGCTTTTGGTTCTTTCAAGTGTCATTACTAAAGACCAAGGTTCACACGCGGTCGACCTTCGAAGACGGTCCTCTGCCTCATTCTTGGACATTATATGTGAACGAGAAGACCGAATTAAGGTTAAGCCAGCTTTGCAGGGTCTTGCCCACTTCCTGCTTCGTAACGTCGTCTCGATCGCGCAGCTTGTCAAACTTTTTGAGGAACGGCAGGAGCAAACACCAGATAGAGAGAAAGTACCTGTAACCGCACAAACAGTTTTCAGGTCGTTTCTGGCTTGGGTCATTCACCACGACACAGCTCTCTCTGCAGGTCACTTGGTCAAAAATTTTCTAATTCAAGCTCGCCGACTACCGGATTACAAAGAACAGAAATCCACCCAGTTCATCTCGCCATTCTGGATCGAGCCAGTGGTGCATACTCTGCACAGCTGGCCGGACTGGATACAGGAGTTTAAAACTCATGTCTTCCCCCACTGCTTCCAGCCTGATATCGCTGAATATACGCGTTTTCTCGCATACTTGCGGTTTGGAGTTCATGTTCCGCATCAGGGCGACTTGCCCTCTCAGCTCGCTGATAATGGTGGGCAGCAGTCTTACCTCGAGGGGAATGAAGAGTTCAGCATCTTACTGGCAGCTATTGCAACCGGAAAAGAACTTACTATTGTCAAGGACAGGGACCATAGAACACAAAGCAACATCGAAATTTTCGATGGCGCTCTCTATCTACCAGATAATATTGCCGGAACCTGGATGTCGGACCCAGACTCTGCAGTTCGACTGGCGGGAATGTTTCTTTCGGTTTATTCGACGTCTGTCACGAGAGCCATAAGTGGTAGTGTATTACAAGCGCTGAAGCGTAACCTTGTACATCTACATACCGACACTGATGCCAACTTTCGCCGCGAAGTACACGGATATACCCAGAAGCTCTTCGATCGGTTAAGAGCAAGCACTGCCACGCTTGCAAAGTCAAAGTTGAAGAAAAGTGCCCCAGACCAAACTCGACTCTCGTTCCCGAAGACGAGCTCTAGCCTAGGGATAAAGGCCCCTAGCCCTTCGCAACAGGACCTTCTTTCTGATTCTTTGCATTTTGTAATCTGGTATATACGGTTTCTCGAATGGGAACTACGCCCAACTGCATCTTACCAGAGCCGTATCACGGCACTCAGATCACTCATGATTGTTCTACGATCCGGTGTCGACCCCGGAGTGCCGTTCGCTAGTCTTTCCAAGTCGGCACAAGGGCAGCTGAACTGGGCTCATGGAATGCAGATTGGGAGTCCACAGCTGGTAAGATCGCTGCTGGATCTTGTATCAGACCCCTTTGATGATGTCCGCGACGAAGCCGTGTCGGTCCTGCAATTGTGCTTAACAGCACTTCCGCAAAACGACAAGGATAGTGTCATGTCAACTATACCTCGTTTCATATCCCGAGCTGAATACACGATGCTCCAAACGGGTCGAGCAGACCAAGCAGACGGAGTCGCTCGCGCTTACGGGATGGTCTTCAACTTGGCTAGCAATGATGCGGTCAAAGATGCCAACGTGCCCTTCTCATCGAAGCTAGGACTGTTTGAACACTTGCAAAAGCAGCTCAAAAATACACTAGCTGTCGCTCACGAGGATCTCTCTCAGGCTGTTGACGGTCGTCCTGTACATGGTACTTTTGCTGCATTACGGTACATGGTCGACCAGCCTGAGTTCTATGCACTCGTATCAAATGCAACAGGAGATGGTCTCGAGAATTGGAAGCAGCTTCACAGTGAAGTCGTGTCAGGCATCGAGAGTCTTTGGTCATGCGTCTACCATGTGCTGTGCGCGGAGGCACCGGAAGGCCATGTCCCTGATGAGCTGGAAGACGAGGGAAATTTTGATACCAAGGAGATACTGAGCTACTCCTGGCGGGGCCTCAAGGAAGCAAGGTAAGCTAGCCTGGTTGAACAAGGAGCTTTGCTGACAAGTAAGCGTGCTACTGCGCACTGTCATATCCAAAGTCCCCGTAGGTGACAGAGAAAGCGATCTTGTTACGCCACAGCTATTCGAGAAGTTGGGAAGGCTCTGCTTCACCCAGTTACTGGAACTTCGCCATCGCGGCGCCTTTTCAACCGTATCGCAAACATTTGCAGTCTTCTGTCGTCGTTGCTCGACATCAAACCTCCCATCGCTCCGTGCATTGCCAGAGATGTGGTATCAGGTATGCAAAGAGTTGCTTTGTCAATGGAACCTACACTGACACATTCCAGGAAACACTTCGTTCAATCCAAGCCAAGTCAGATGCCATTACCCGAAGATCCGCAGGTATACCAGCAGCCATGTCTGCTCTACTGGCTGCAGAGCCTCAGCCGGGAGGCAAGCTCTTTCCCCGCGCCATGAAGGATCTTGTAGCAGAAACTCTCGTTGAGGCTCAAAGTACTAACATCGAAGAAAGCCGTCTTCCTCAAGTGCACGCACTCAACTGCATCAAAGAGATCTTCACAACGTCCAAGCTTAGTATAACGTCCGAAGCATATATTGGTCAGGGTCTTGAGCTTGCTGCCAAAACCTTGAACTCTCCCATGTAAGTGGCTCGTAATTGGATGAATGTGGTTATAGACTAAAGCCACCCCTAGCTGGCCTCTGCGCAACTGCAGTCTGATGCTTTTTAAAGCTCTCATCGAACGACTACTGGGCAGTGACGAAGCTCAAGACTGGAAAGAGCAGGAGCGAGCAAAGACGTCACGTTTCTCCTATGACAATTACCCCAGTCTTGTCAACATCCTAATTGAACTCCTCGAGCCAAGTAGCGATCGCAAGATTATGCATACGCCTGAGACCGGTAGCTCTCCGCTTGATCTCCATGGTGCAGAGGGCGTCTTCCCCGCGCTTCAGATCTTGCGGCAAGCCCGCCCACCGGGTGATATCAACAAGATCGAGATATTGGTCAGGGACTTGTTACCAAGTTCACACTGGCATATGCGTGACATGGCAGCTAGGACGTATGTATCCTTGCGGGCGACGACTGATTCTGCTCGTGCGCTCTCTCCTATACTTGACACTGTTCCGAGCAACCGCAATGGACAACACGCGAGACTTTTGGTTGTCAAGTATCTGCTCAAAAAGATCCTGCGTGACCCGGCGCAATTCTGTAAGTCCCTTACGCTCCGTTGTGATCTCAGCGCAACTAACTTTCAACTAGCTATGGAACAATTAGCAATGCTTATGCAACAGGTCTGCAGACACTCGCCAAGCTGGTATACGTCCAGCAACTGCATCTTTGTGCGGGCAGCTTTCCTCGACATTGTGAGTCTGTTAGGAATGACTCTACTTTCACAGAAAGACGCCATATCGGTACTCTTTGCCTGGGAAGATATTACGGCGGGCGTGTCAATTGGACCAGAATACAACATCGGACCCAGCGATCACCAAGGCGATGCTTTACTCCGGGCTTCTCTAGCGCGAGCCTTCTTCATCGATCGTGTCATTATGCGTGAGCAATCGCTCGGCGTAATGGTATCAGACGACTACCAAGACATCGGCGACGCACTCATGCTTCTCGCAACCGAGGACCCAGATACGTGCCTTGATGCACTGGAGACGCTAGACACCATCATAACAGTTTCCCCCTCCAATGACCTAACGATCCCACTCTCCATTGTCCTATCTCACATCCACCGTCTAGTCCTCTCCGCCACCGATCCAGAAGTTACGTCAAAAGCCCAATCGGTGCTTGCCTCCGCCCTCACAAACCAACACTTGAAGCGCGACTTTTTCCTGGCCACCACCCACGAAGACGTCCTCAGCACGCTCGAGAAACTAGAATCGCAATGCTTCTCTGCCCCACCATCAAATACGCAAAGCGCCCTCCGTCTCCTCGGCCCTTTCCTCGACGTCGCATACGCCACCACCGTCCACGACTCTTCCCGCAGAAACGTTCTATCCGCAATAGTGCGTTATATCCACCTCCTCCGCAGCGCAATCACCGACACCAACCCCTTCGACACCCGTTTCGCAGCCATACAATCCCTCTCCTCACTATCCCATCTCTACACTTTATCCGCTGCCTCTAAAACGAGCGCCCCGCTCCTCTTGGCCTTGATTTTCATCCTCTACGACCTCCTAAATGACGACGATGATGAAATCAGAAACCTGGCTGCACGCACAGTGGGGATATTGTTACGAGCACAGGGCGATACCGCGTTCAAAGACACAGTGCCAGTACTGTGTACGCATCGTCTCGGCATTTTCCTCTGCCGCACCGCCACCGCCACCGCCACTTCGCCAACGTCCAAGAGTTTCGCGCAAGCACTGCAAAAGGAAGCTTTGCGCCGCTTGAACCCCTTTTCCGACCAAAAAAGCTTCCGCGACACTTTTGCCGAAATGCGGAAAGAAGACACTTCCTTGTTTGCGACTGAAAAGCAGAATTTGTATAAAGATGACGTGTTGGATGCAATCTTCTTTTCGCGCATCCTGTGTCTTTTCTGTCCGGATGCATCATCTGCAGCGGCGCTCCGCAATCTCACGGCTTGGGTTCTCGATGGCTTGGATGTGCTGAAGAGCATGGCTGTGGGGCAAGAAGATGGCGCGCTGGGCTGGAGTAGCAAGGACGATGTGTTTGCTTTGGGGATGCGGGTGTTTGTTGCGGCCGAGGTGGTGTTGGAGGCGCGTGGTTATGGTGGCAGAGGCGAGGAGAAGTATCGTATAGTCGAGTCTCTGGTGTGCTTTAGCCAACTAGCGAGGGAAAAGGGGGTGCATGGGCTGTGGGTAGAGAAGGTTGAGGGCATCTGTGAGAGACATGTTTGGAGGAGCTTGGCCAAGGTGAAGGAAAGTTTGCTAAGTGCTGGGGCAAGCGTGGTTTGACCAGGTGTGCACGTGAAGGGAAACGAAGAAAAGGGTATATGTTCACGTTCCGTTCTTGTGATTCAACTCACAAAAAGAAAGCCAAGGCGAGCAAAAGTTAACAATACTTATTGAAGCACGTTATACAAAAGTTATCTTCGTTATCGAGATGAGGAACCTCCCTTATCAACGCAAGAATAACAAGATCTATAGAAATAGCAAAAAGGTCACCTAACGTCTATAAAACACATTCACCGGGCTCTCTCCCACCCTTATCCTCACGCTCCCGTATTTGGCCTGCCAAGCAAAGAAATACAGGAGTGCGGCAAGCGGCTGTCCCACAAGACAGAAGCTCACCCAGAAAATCATATTACCCGCAACCTTGCCCTGGATCCACTTCACCTTCTGAACTAGATCCGTGAGTGCTATCAGCGGAATCTGTATAATCATGCCGGTGAAGGCGACGCCAATGATGTTGTGTGTGGGCACGCCGACGAGCAGTTCGTGCAAGATGCCAGAGAAGACGAAAACGAGAACTTGGGCTACTTGGGGAGGGATGCCGCGGCCGACGAGGGGCGAGTAGATATGACGACGCATGAAGTTTGTTACAGGCTTGTTCCAGGTAGTCCAGTATGTGCGGATGGAGGAGACGTTCCACCAGTCGCCGTAGAATTCCCGGTCGCCAAAACGCATTATCTCGGCCAGAGCATTGAGGGCAGACTGGAAGAGGGCGAAGAAGCCGCAGAGCCAACAGAAGACGCTAATGGTGGAGAGCTTCATAACACGCTCAGCAATGGATGTTAGGTTCAAAGTAAGAATCTTGTCGAGAGAATTCTGGAGCAGCGGGGCGGCGTATTGGGCAGAAGCAATCCAGATAACGATACTGAGACCGGCAAGCTCAGCTAGGCGCTTGAAGACGAAATCCCATCGTATCTTGTCAGTTCGTGGGTAGACGGGCTGGTAGACGAGAGTCGGGGCCCACCAGAAGTAGCACAGGTTCTTCATGTTGATATTCTGTGGGTATGGGCACGTCTGGTACAGCTCAGGGAGCGGGTCGGCTTGCTTGGGGTGCAGGTATGCATGACGGAGATCGCGGTTGGTGAGGGCATACGAAGCGCACTTGAGGAACACAATGACGGCATGCAGTTCGCAGAGGGTGCCGATGCCCGGGTGGTAGATGTCATAGTAGACGTACTTTGTCGCAATGTAGAGGTTGGCGACAGCGTTGATGCTGTGGAAGAATGCGACTACGTACCAGGTCGAGTTGAATTCGCGCAGGGCGGCGGCGTATTTGGCGGGTGTGTCGTCGTCCTTTTCAGTGGAGATGCGCGAGTATGCTCGGTCAGCCTGCCAGGCAGCGGCAAGCTCGATCAGGTAGGTGACGAACAGGTGGGCGGGGACCAAGAGGTAGAGGAGCAGGCCAGTAATCACATCGGACCGTCGGTAGTCGTGGCAGCTGAGACATATGAGCACGCCATACTTTTGCAAGTTCACAATCATCAATCGCAGGTTGGAAACGACTGCTCCTGTTAGCCCAATGCGGAAGGGACGGTAGCGAGGAATGCTTACTGAGCACCAAAATCATGAGGTTCCTGAAGCCGACGAAGCTGGGACTCTTGTCGGTATCATGGCTTAGACACGACGTGCGCGTCGCAGAGTGGGTAGCGAAGACATGGCGGTACTTTGTGTCGCGCGTATGCTCGCTTTTGCCGTTGGCCTCTTGCTTGTGATGCTGACTGGGCCTGTGCCGTAGAACCGAGGCATTGGCAGGGGAGGAATCGAGGGCAGAAGAAGCAGCCATTTCAGTCAAGGTCGCCATTGTTGCGCTTGGAGAGGAGTGAGAACGAGGGTTGATTTTCCCCCAGAGCGCAATGGCTCATGCGTAGGTAATTAAGGGTGGGAGCGTGGAACGCAGTGATGCTCGGATGCGGCGATAGCGATGACGACGACGCAAGCAGGACTACTGGGCCATTGCGTGCGGAAAGGCGAGTAACTTTGTACTCGGCACCATCCCGCCATGGCCGTGGATGCGCGGCAATGGGTCAGAGATATGATGGATTTTGTTGGGAGTCTGGACGAGCGGGGATCTGCACGGTGATGCATCTCATCCATGCAATCCGTATCCGCTCAGCCGTGGCGCATACAAGTGCAAGTGGCACTGGTGGCACTGGTGGCTTTGCATATCGCTCAACTGTGGCTGGGGGCGCTAGGAGGAGCTCCGGCGCGACAAAGCACGCGCTTTCACCACCGGCAGCTGCTGGTGCATCGCGAAGAAACGACCCACCCCACGACCGTTGCTGCCTCTTGATTCAGTCAGCGTTGATTGCTGCACACTTGCGCTACCCCGCAGTAGTATTCAAGCCCGCTATTGCCAACTCCTGCTGCCATGGAGCGCGAATATCATCGCCCCGACTTCGAGGGCGGCCTACGACCACGACCCAAACGTGAGTGCAATCGCCCAGACTACCGGACGTCAGGAAATCACTGCAATTCACGTCGAAATGCGCTCTCGCTTGGGGCGAAATTACAGTGATTTTCGACTCTAACATGACGAACAAAGATCCAAGACTTGGTGCTAACTACGTAAACCCCAGGTGCCGTGACCGACTATGGCTCGACGACGGTACAATGGATGCGCAATCGGCGCCCGCGATACAAGAACCTACCCATGCCGGAGATGGAGCGACCGAGTGCAAGCTACATCGTCGATATGCAACCCCCGGCAGCACGAGTCGCCAGTGCTGCCGAATCGATACCTGCCAAAGCCGTACATTCTTCCCTCAACAAGGTTAAGCATCCCATCAACGTTGTCAAGTGGACGCCCGAAGGCCGCCGGCTACTCACGGGTTCGACGAGCGGCGAGTTCACGCTATGGAACGGCATGGGCTTCAACTTCGAGACTATTATGCAGGCACACGAGGCTGCTATTCGTGCTGTAGAATACACATCCACAGACGACTGGCTCTTGTCCGCAGACCAGACGGGTGTGGTCAAATACTGGCAAACTAACTTCAACAACGTCAAAGAGATACAGGCACATACAGAGGCTGTGCGCGGACTCTCAATAGCACCCACAGACTCCAAGTTTGTCACATGCGCCGACGACACCACGCTAAAGATCTGGGACTTTGCCTCTAGTACAGAAGAGTCGACACTGACGGGACATGGATGGGAGGTCAAGTCGGTCGACTGGCATCCACACAAAGGGCTGCTGGTATCGGGGTCGAAGGATCACCAAGTCAAGTTCTGGGATCCGCGGACAGGCCGCTGTCTTACGACGCTTCATGGACATAAAAACCCAATATCAAAAACCATGTTCGAGCCCGTCCAAGGAAACATGCTAGCAACATGCGCCCGTGATCACACCGCCCGCATTTTTGATCTCCGAATGATGCGCGACGTCTTGCTGCTTAAGGGGCACGAAAAGGACATCATCACCATGGCTTGGCATCCTATGCACAAGAACTTGTTGTCAACTGGTGGTGTCGATGGAAGCATACATCACTATCTGCTCGACGAGCAAAATCCTCCGCCAGGAGTGGCTCCCTCGATATCCCCGTACGACGCCGCCGACTCGCAAAATGCTCCATCACAAACCATATACCCCGCACACAGCCTCCAGTACGCCCACGACTTTACCGTTTGGACCATGGACTGGCATCCTCTAGGCCATATCCTCGCATCCGGAAGCAACGATCGTGTCACACGCTTCTGGACCCGCCCCCGACCCGGCGACACAAACTACATCAACGACCGGTACCACATTGGCCAAGCTGCCGCCGAAGCACAAGGTACATTTGACCGTGGCCAAGGCCGGCGGCAAAAAATGGAGGAAGAAGAGCAGGAAGCCGAAGACGAAGCCGAAGGTCTTGTCGACCAGAAAATGCCATCCCGGAACCTCGGCGGTCCTCCTTTCCTCCCCCCAGGCCTTTCCTTGCCAGGACTCAGCACAGCACCAGATGGAACGTCCAGCTCGCTGCCGGGGATTGGGGGTGTTTCTCACCCCCCTCTTCCACCGCCACCGGCAGGTATGCTATTTCCTCCTCAACCAGGCCAGCCAGGCGCACCAATGCCTCCGTTTCCCGGTGGCATGGATCCCTNACGCCTCGCCCAACTCATCGCCTCAGGCACACTGCCACCGCCGCCCATTCCACACCACGGTGGCCCACAGCAGAATCAGAATGGCCCTC